>CAUYQU010093441.1:0-54580 GCA_963574635.1 Cheracebus regulus | reverse complement strand
CCCCCTCTCCCCCTTCCCCCTCTTCCCGCTCCACCCTCTCTCCCCCCTCTCCCCCCTCTCTCCCTCTCTCTCTCCCCATCTCTCTCCCTTTCCCCTCCCCTCCCCTCTCCTCCCCTCTCCTCTTCTCCCTCTCTCTATCTGTCTCTCAAAAACATGTGTTTACCTGTTGTCATCTTTTTTTTGTTTGTTTCATTTTACATTCTGGGGTACATGTGCAGATCATGCAGGGTTGTTGGTTCATGTATGGCAAGGTGGTTTGCTGCCTCCATGCCACCATCATCTATATCTGGCATTTCTCCCCATGTTATCCTGTTCCACCCTCCCCACCTCCCGCTGTCCTTCCCATAGCCTCCCCCCCAACTGACCCCATTGTGCGGTGCTCCCCTCCCAGTGTCTATGTGTTCTCATTGTTCAACACCCGCCTATGAGTGAGAACATGCGGTGTATGATTTTCGGTTCTTGTGTCAGTTTGCTGAGAATGAGGGTTTCCAGATTCGTCCATGTCCCCACAAAGGACATGAACTCATTGTTTTTTATGGCTGCATAGTATTCCATGGTGTGTATGTGCCACATTTTCTTTGTGCAGTCTATCGTTGATGGGCATTTGGGTTTGTTCCAGGTCTTTGCTGTTGTAAACAGTGCCTCGATGTACATACATGTGCATGTGTCTTTATAATGGAATGATTTATAATCCTTTGGGTATATACCCAGTAATGCTTCCAACCTACCTGCTGAAGATAACTTCCAAAAGGAACTGGAGATCTATCTTCTCACAGAAACGCCCAATTATCTGGCCTAGGATTTAGAGAAGAAGAGAAAGAAATTCCATGCACCTAGAACAATTGGCATGTCTGCTATCCATGGCAACAAGATGAATCAAAGAGGTCTAAACAATTGTGCATAATATATAGCAGTCCCTGACCCACACTGACATTTTTAGATACATAACTACTGCTTTAATCTTATTGTCTGATCTTGTCCAGATTTTTCTTGTGATAAGATGAACCAGGAACATGCAGAGACCAAAATTAAATATGGTTTAATTTAGTCAGTTTGACACATAACAAAGCCACCACACCATTTCAATCACTCAAAAAACCATACTGAGGAACCCTAAAATTGTGTTAGCTACTTCATGGAAATAGCTGAAAAATACCAATATTAAGTTTCTATTCGCTTTATTTTTATTTTCTTCCCTACTGAATTAATGTCAGCAAGTGGTGCAGATAAACATAGTTTGATATTCCCTATCTCTTTACTCTTGGTGATTTCCCAAGGATAATTTGTTCCAAGAGGTGTCCCCTTGCTGACATATTTGGAGACAAAGAAAGCTTTTCCATTGGTTCTTTGGCTTTTTATTCACTGGGACAAAGCTTCCCATTCAGATCCAACTTGTGATTGATGTGAATGGGAAATAATACATTCATTCACTCGACTAATATTTATTGAGCACCTACCATGTCATAGATACTGAGAAATGTTTTTACATGTAGTGGATTTTTGCCTAACAAAGATGGGTAACTGTCTGAATCTTCAGACCTCTGAACATTCTTTAAAGGCATGAGCTGCAAGTTGGGAGTGAGAAAGTATCAGGGACACCCAGACAACCTAGCCCAGTAGTGATCTCCACTAACAAGACTGTCAGGGGACCTGTTCCAGAAACATGCTCATTCAATGAGGTAGGCAAGGGTCAAATTTTGGAGGAGTCAGAACCCATTTTCTCAAAGCTGAAAGCTGTGTATAAGAGGGGATCCTTGCCTCCCACATTTTAAGTATGAGATTTCTTTCTTCCTTTCATTTAGATTCTAACTGTCTCTGCAGGGTTACAATTGCATTTCATTTCTGGTTCTTCCTCTCTTTACTCTCCTGTAAAGAATGCTCCATGCATTAAAATTTTTATAAAGTACTTGCTTTATTATACCCATATATTCTTTTTCTGTATGTCAAACACAAGCAATGGGTGTGAAGATTTTATATCGACATTAAATCAGGGATATAGCTTATTAATTAGACAGCCTATAAATGAACAAGAGATTGTGTTAGCTGAAGTGAAGGAAGGTGGGCTGGGAGGGGACATTCTTCTTTGTTGCTTTCACAGCGTTAATCTGCAGGTTGTTGATTTACAAGTTACTCTCAGGGATCATCTTCCTCTTGAGCAGGAAAGCAGAGGCTTAGCCGCTTAGCCCATTGCTACTCTAAATAAATTAAATTGTCCTCATAACTTAATTGTGATAAAAGTAAAGTCACAGACAAGTGAAGCCAGTTGCATATTTCTAGGGAAAACAGCAAAGGCCTAGCTATCTAGCAGGTACAGCAGTTCTGAATTCCAGATGCATATTAGAATTATCTAGAAAGCTTTTTAGGAGACGCTGATGTCTGGGGCCCTACCTTTTAAATAGTTTCTCGTATTTCAGAGTATTTGACTGTGAGATGATATCTGGGTTGTAGCATTTTTTAAAGGTCCCAGGTGATTTTTTTCTTTATTTTCCAAAAAGTTCAAAAGCCACTGGTTGGTAGTTTCTAAAGGACTTGATAATAGTTCAGGGTGGTTTAAGAGCACTGCTGGACCAAATTTAATCTTCTCAATCCTGATTTTGTCAAATAAATACCAGGCTACTTTCATATAGCTGGCCAGGGAGTACAAGGGAGCCTTGACTCTGAGACAAGGACTCAGTACAGAAATGAAACTGCAGTGGTGAAGCTGCCTGGTTAAAGGACACAACTGGCTATTGGGAACATGTGCAAGTTTGGCTGGAATGACAATTGCTAAGTAGGTAGACAGTCTGTTGGTCATTTGGACTCATGATGAAATCCCCCATGATACCATCTTCAGTATCTGGCTATGAGGAGGACTGTGCATTCACAATGTGATTATGAAATCTCTTGTCAATCAATAATCCATCAAGATTTATTGAGGATTTTTAGGCTTTTGTTTCCACAATAGGTGCAGTGGCAGATACAAAAAGAGTGTTCCTATGCACAAAGGAATTCTGGTTTAATTGGCGAAACAAATTATATTTACAAATTATTACATTATGAGAAAGAGTTTGCGTTTGAGGCCAGAAAGCCTAAAATAAGATATACTTATTTTACCTACACAATAGTTTTAAAAAAATGTTTGCACTAGCTGGCAATATTGAAAAATCAGGGGTTTCACATGAAAAATCTATATTCCTAACAGGAAAAACAAGCAAAAATATCAGTAGCTGTGTCCAAGCTGGGACCATATACATTCATAGCAATGTTTGATTTTTTTTGAGCAGAAGTAAATTTTGTTCATTCCAACACAGACTCCAACCCCTGCCCCACCCATTGTATTAGATCAGGAACACTTTATCTGTTTAGATTTTCTGTATGGTTCGCATCTGAGTTTACAGCTCTTGTGTTCAGCAAAAAATGTCACTAATTTACTGACAAACAATTTAGGATTCTATGGAAGGTGTAGCCAGGCAGGGATGGAGCCACCAGAAAAGCTTCATGAAGAAAGTGGTGCTTGAGCTGTCCCAGAGTCAGGAATTACCTAAGGTTAGGGAAGCATGCAAGGAATTCAAGTACAGAGACTGAGAGGAGAGAAGCAAGAGGTAAATGCAAAATAAATTCTGCTTGTGTTGAAGGCCTAAAACAAGAAAATGAGGGCAAAGTCTTTATAACAGGGTTGGGAGGAGACTATATGCAAAGTTTATTTTAAAAGTCCTACAAATAAAAAGCAAAACAACATATAATAAGCTAGTAGAAAAATGGGCCAAAATTATTCGCATGTTATTCACAGAGGAGGAAACACAAATGGCTAAGAAGTATAAGAAAATATTTGGAAATGAAATGCAAAAGCAAAAATGCATACCTATGGTAATATACACATATAAAATTGTAAGACTTTCAAATCAAAGGATTGACAAGGAGATGGAAAAAAATAGAGGATTTCATATCCTGCTTAAACTTGTATAAGTGGTATAACACTCTTTGAGGGCAGTTAGGGTCTGATGTGGTTGAATATTTGTAAATGTACTTTGGACCCAGCCATTGTTCAGAATCTAAGAAATGTTGAGAATTTCCTAGAGGTTTCCTTAATATAAATACAAGGAAACATATATAGCATGTTCAGTGTAGCACTGTGTGTAAAACCGAAATTCCAAGCCAAAACAAAAATAAAATAGAACTAAATGAAATGTTCTTTAATAGGAAAAATAGTTAAATAAATAGTGCATACTCACACAATGGAAGCTCTACAGCAATGGTAATGGAGCAATTAAAGCTGTGTATCAATTAACTAAATCCCCAAACCAGATGTTTGAAGAAAAAAAAGTTGCAATAGAGCATATACAATATGAAAATATTTATAGCAATTGTTAAAAGCAAATGCAAATTGAACAAATGTAATCTGTGAGGGTAGTGAAGATGTGGCCTGTTGGACTAGTGAAAGTTTGTGCAGGTATTGATAAAGGTGGCCTGAACTGGTCCAAGGAAACAAGAAACCTCTACATTCAGGGAATGTAAATCTTGGTATTTTTGTTATCTGATCAGACAGCCATTTCTACTGTGTGTGTGTGTGTGTGCGTGTGTGCCTGTGTGTGTGTGTGTGTGTGTGTATGTGTGTGTGTGTGTGTGTGTGTGTGTGTGTGAAGCTATTACCTGTAAGGGTTTGCTGCAGAGGATAATATTGTAGATTCTTATGAAAGATGCTGGTTGGAAAAATATTACCTGAAAGAAGATGGGAGACTCTTTTGGGAAAGCCAGCTCTGAGAGATGGAGAAAAGGAAAAAATAGACATATTGCATTTATCATTCTTTGTTACTGTGATAAGAAGAACTGAGAATCTCTCCGCTAATTCACTCAGCAAGCATTAGCTTCTGCCTGGGTATCTGCAGTTGCTTCTTAATTGTTCAGCTCTTTCAGTCTTCGCCCACACTATGCCTCCTGCACCCCAAATGAGTCAGTCTTCTAAAGGCACAACTCTGTCAATTACCCCCAGGTCTTTTTTATCTTCTGCATGAACCTAGGACTCTGCAGTGCTCACTCCCAGACTCCACATTGTCTTTCTATTATCACTTCCCAACTCACTATCTTAATAGATACTTAATGTGAACTGCCTTGGTGGGCACTGGCAATCAGAGATGTCCATGATTAACAAGATGCCTGTTGTGACAGACCTTGCAGGCCAATGAGGGAGACACATAACTGAACAATGGACCAGCATTTTCAATCACTGAACCTGGCATAAGTGCTACAAATTCAACAAAGCCAATGTGTGACGGTGAGCTACTGGGAACATTAGGTGAATCAGGGAAGGCTCCTCTGAGGAAGTGGCATTTGAGCTGGAATCAGAGGGATGAGACAGTATCGATCATAGAAACATCAGTGGGAGAATGGTTTGGTCTTTTCTTCCATGCTGTGGTCCAATTGATCCTTGCCCTGTGAGCCAGGAACCATGGCAGAAACATTTATATACACACATGTGTATGTGTGTGTATTATATATATATGTCTATTATTGATACATTTATATTTATAATGTTAGTGTATTATATATACATATATATTTAATACACAAACATATGTTTATGTATATATATGCTCTATATGTGTGTATATTAGATATATGTGTTTGTATATCATATATATGTCTGTGCATGTGTGTGTATATCTTCATGGTTCCTGGTCATAACTGCCGCAGCCCTGGTTATATCTTGAAGTGCTTTAGGTCTCAGAAACAAGCCTCAGAAAACAGAATCCCTCTCTCTGAGCTTCTCCTGATTTTTTTCCTTTCTTTTTTCTTGCAAAACAAGGCTTAGAAACTAAACATATGAGGCCTTGACCCATCTCCTGGAAGAAGGAATGCCACACAGAGAGGCTAAGAAGAATATGGACAGGCAGTGCTGGGTTTTTCCATTCAACTTTTGAGTATTAGATCATACCCTCTTTGTCGAATCACTTTTCTACAAAGTTGTGAACCATGCTTATCCAACAAAGTCTGTCTTGCAGGCCCCAGAGGACAGGGTTTGGAGAACTTTCTGGATAGCTGAACATGGGGAAGTTTCTGGAAGGCAGTATACCCAGGGAGAGGATGGAAGCCCTGAATTCTTTCTCTCATGCCTTCCCCTAGACTCTAACTCATTTTACTCTTTCTCTTCTCCTCTCCTCTTCCTTTTGTATATTATTTTCCTCTTTCATAGTGCTTTTCTTCGCAAACCTGGAACTATTACTGCAGATAGTTCTATACTTACATCTCTAGGCCTTATGAACCTATGAGAAAAACCTCTTCTACCAACTCAAGTGAGAAAAACACCAGGGAAGGACCCAGCCACATTTGCAATGATTTGTCGGGCATTAAGCAGAAACCAATTCATGTCAGCCCCATAAACAGTTATTTGCCTGGCACTGGAGAAACACCTATACTCCAAGGGAAGGAAAAGCAGATTTTTCTGAGCCAACGAAACTAAAAGAGTTTCCTTAGCCTTTTATAAACACTTCTGACATCAGAAAATTCCACCTCCAGGTAGAGACATTGTAAAGGTCCATGGCATGACTGCTAAGCTCTGCTTTGCCCCCCAGGGCTAAGGGAGCATCTCAGAGGCTTGGCACAGTTGTACACACAGTACATCCCAAATCAGTTGTTTGATCCACATTCCATACTACATTTTTGCAAACGCATTTATTTTACACAGACTAGGTGTTTTCATCATATTTCTGTGGCATACTGGTCCCAGAAGTCAAACAGGAATGGGTCTGAAGGCCACTCTAGAGAAGTCTGTTTGCAGCATGTTATGTCATGCCTTTCTCTGAGGCTTGCTGTTAATTTATGGACATTTTCTATCTTCAACTTCTCCCTTAGCCTACTTTGTATCAGCCTAAGTGTCATTTACTTTGCGACTCAAAAGCATGGCCTTCCCTGAGGTCCATGCAGCCCAAGCCCTCTTTCTTTCTTTCTTTCTTTTTTGGAAATGACCAAGTGACCATTTGCAAGAACTGTAATTGATGCATAGCGATTGTATATATTCATGGGGTACACAGTGAGGTCTCATAGGTGGGTGTTGAACAATGAGAACACATGGACACAGGGAGGGGAGCATCACACACTGGGGTCTGTAGGGGGGAAATAGGGGAGGGACAGTGGGAGGTGGGGAGTTGGGGAGAGATGGCATGGGGAGAAATGCCAGATATAGATGATGCAGAGGAAGGCAGCAAATCACACTGCAATGTGTGTACCTATGCAACAATCTTGCATGTTCTTCACATGTACCCCAAAACCTAAAATGCAATAAAAAAATAATATATTCCATAATCTTGAATAGCTAGAATATTGAATGTTCCCAAAACAAAGAAATAAATGTTTGAGATGATGGATATGCTAATTACCCTGATCTGATCACTATACATTACACATATGGAAACCATCTTTCTTATTGTGGGGAGCAAATGCTTAACCTGACCCTCCTGCCTTATCCATCCCTGCCTTACCTGCAGAAGATACTGGTGGCCTCTATGCAGCCTCAGCATACAGTTTGTTTATAAATATAATAACATGCATCATTTGTACCCTTTTTACATTTTTCACTTATTAATGTATATTTTAAAAATCTCTCTCCCCTTCCTCCTTTCCCCTTTGAAGGAGCAATTATCGATTCCTGTGTCAGATCTTGAATTTTCTTTTACAGTGCAGAATCTGCAGCTAGAGAAAAATTTAAAAAGCCACAGGAATGAGAATTGCTGAGCCACAGATAGAAGAGGCAGGGGGAAAACAAACATAAGAACCTGCTTGTCTTCTGCTGAGTTAAAAACAGCTCTTTTTAAAAATAGTGTTAAATAAAGGAAATGAGAGACATATTGAGGATATGCTACAATGAATTTAGAGACAAATATGAGAGAGATTAGGAAAAAAATATTTAAGATTTTTTTTGAATAGTTTTAATGAGAACTCACTTTGATATTTATAAGGAGATAACAAACCTGATGTAAATTAACATAATCATTTTGGGTTGTTAAACTAAAGTTTCTTAAAATGTGACTCAGTGTCAGAACTAGAGCGAAAATCTGCTTAGCTTAAAATAATTTGTTTAATTGTTTGGAATTTCTCTCGGCACTCCTATTTCTCTCCCCAAATATAGTGTATGTTTCTGAAAAGCAAAGACTCAGTGTTTCCCACAGTAACTATTCTGTCTTAGATATGTCATTCACTAGTAATCCTTTGTTATAATGAGATTGTGTTTTGCATTTTCATTACTGTTGTTATTTTAACATCATCATTATTTAGTAATTGATAATGAACACTAATTTTGTGTCAAGGCCCACGCTAAGATTAAAAAATGCCTCATCTCATTGAATCCTCACACTCAGTCTAGGCTCATGAAGGGATTATTGCAATGATTCATGTTAAAGATGACCGGTTTATGATCTAGTCCAGTTGAAACAGGAATATAAAAACAGGGCAGATAAAAAAATATACCCGAAGAGCAAAATCAACATAAGTTGAGTGCAGATCACATGTGGACACAGCAGAAAATAAAGAGGAAGACGACTGAAGAAAACACTTTCCAACACTGAAAGTTTATGTCAAGTTCCCAAGAGAGGTTGAGGATTCTTCTTCAATGCTCACCTTACGTAAGCTGCTGCTGTCTCGGTGTAAGATCAGTGAAGGGTTTCTTGAGGGTATATCCAGTTCTTAAATGACTGATGCATCTGTATAAAGAGGGTGACGAGAACTTCATGGAACTTCTACTACATGCCATACCTTCCACAATACGAACTATCTCATTTAATCTGGAAAGATTAGTACAAGCCTATTTTTCACAAAAGGCAATGGAGGCTCCACATGGCTGGCCAGAGTGGTATTTTCTCTAGTCATAAATATATTTTCTATAGCCAAAATAAAATAAATGTCCAGTTATGTAAGAATATATAAATGATGATATAGCCATCTAATGGACCATTGCACAGCCATTAAAAAAAATGGTAGCCTTGAAAGCAATTTAATGCCATATGAAAATTTTCATGATGTAACATTATAATGAGTGAAAAAATTAGACTACCCAATAATATGCATGATATTTCAGTTTATAAAAAATATTCATGCTCAGCAGGAAGAATGACACTGAGCTCAAGTAAGATGCTTCTGTCCAACAATGTGCAGTCACGCATCACGTGATTGAACCAAGTAAAACTCACAGAACTATCTGCTCTTTGAATGTAGTCCACTGAGACCTGCCATGCTCATATGAATCTTCTTTTTCTAGCTGACATTTCTGAACTCAGAATTTTATCAGCACCCAAATCATCTGCCATACTTCCTCCTGCCCCTATGCTTTGCCCTGTCTGGATTTGTTCTTGTGTTTGTCCTTGCCTCATTGTAAACTAGTAGCCTGGCATACATCTATGTATACATCAGTTTTTACTTTCATTTAATGTATATCTATAGAAGATCTATAATGGTGTTATCTCGTGGCAGGATGGAAGGCGTAAATACATTGTACATATGTAATGCGAAATTTTTCAGTATTCATACTAAAATATGTGGATACTCTTTACAACAAAAAAACGAGTAAATTTAATTTTAAAGATATATTTCATACTATATATCCAAAATACTGTAACTTCAACATATAATTAATATTAAAATTATTTATGAGACATTTAACATCTTTGCATTTGCAATATGTTTCAGGTTTTAGTTTATATTTTACACTTAGAGCACAGCTTCATTTGGACTAGCTACATTTTGAATGCCTAAGAGGCAGGTGTGGCTGATGACTACTATATAGAACAGCAAAGATCTATAACCCACACTGTTGCTTTTCAGATTTGGTTTTTAAACTTCTCAGCTTGTACAGTTTAAATTTAGATAAAAGGCTGATCAGCACTCAATCCAAATGTAAATTGTCAGAAAATTGTTATCCTTAATGAGAGATTCAGCTATGGAGCCTTGCTAATGGATTAATTGGCAGGGTATAATATATTTGACAATAGAACAGTTTTCCATTTGTTTAAGTAAAGATGGAAATTAAAATTACTGATGTCTTTGAGTTATAGCAGGCTGTAACTATAGGAACCTTCACTTATCTGAATCATGAAAGGCATCAGAACTAAGATTTAGTCAATTAGAAATGATGACCACCTAAGCTAATGGCAAGGGGCCAGCAGGATGAGCTCTCCTTCTCCAGTGATTGCTGCAAATCATTTAGTCATATGTTTTCACAGTTCTGAAAAATGATTCAATGGCTTTAATTTGACTGCCAGTGATTGTGCAGGCGAGGTTCTTTTTACTTTTTCCCTCCTGGAATTGCTTTTATGTATGGAAAATGTCAATTTAGTCACAGCAATATAATTACAAATAATTATTCTCCTCTATCATGAGTCACCAGTCGGGTTAGTAGGCAACTGGAAACCGGAAGAGGTCAACTAATTGGCTACTGAATATTTTCCTCTGGCCCAGAACTGCTTGCTCATGATCCCTACTATAATCAAATCTGATATGCATCCCAACATTATCACATATTCAGTATATTGATCTTTATTCTCCAGAGAACTTTATATCTATCGGCATCCTTCCTTATACATTGTGCATTTTTCTGCCATTTCCAAATTTGGGAGTTGCAATTGGCAGTTATTATTATCCCATTTTGCAGATGAGAAAAGTGCAGTTTAGAGGCGTTTAAATAATTTATCCTGCTTTTGTTTGTCACTTTGCCAAACTAAGCTTCACACCACTGTTAGCATGAGCCACAATATACAAAATTTGAAAAAAGCATGCCCTGATTAAAATGTTCCCTGCTGGTTATGCCCACAGTACAAACTCCTTGATGTGACCCATGAGTCTCTTTGAGATCTGTCGCCTTGTCCCTCCCTTCAGCCTAATTTCTCATCTCTGCACACTTGGAATGCTCCCCATACTGGTCTATAACCATAGCTTTGTTACCATAAGTGGGTGTTTGCAGCTGATGCTCTTTAGGTTTCTGCATTTCACTGTATGAATATGACTTTTAAAAACATAAACACAGGCTTATGACAGCATATTGATTTCATGAGTGCCTCCAGAAAATGTCTTTCTTACTCAACTTCTCACATATTCTTCTCCTTTCTTTCCTGCTCTTCACTTATAAAGTCATCAGACATTCTACTGAACTATTCTCAGTCTCTGAGTATGAAGTAACCAAATTCAATCACTTATCATCTTGACCAGTTTTGGACAAATATTTGTATGTAAAACAAAAACATTATCTTAAGTAATTATAGTTGCCTCCTACTCTTATAGTAATTACAATGTTGCTGAGTAGTATGGCGTACACCTGTAGTCCCAGCTACTCAGGAGGTTGAGATGGGAAGATAGCTTGAGCCTAGGAGTTCAAGTTATAGTCCAGTCTGAACAGCATAGGGAGCCCCTGTCTCTAAAAAATAATTTAAAAATGATAATGTACACAGTTGTGCTGAGTGTTAGGCACAATTCATGTGTCCTGGACCCTGTAAGTCTAGGGTAAGACTCGAGTGTGTGTCTTGGGGCATTCACATTGTTTAGGTTTGAATGTGTCTCTCCATTTTACACACTTATTGCGTCTTCACAACCCCAAGAGCATGTTTTATTTTTTAACAGATGGGAATACTGAGGCTTCGAAATGCTAAGTAACTGGTCAAAAATGCACAGTCATCAAGAAGAAATGGAAAAATTTGTCACAGACCTTCCTGAATGCAAAGTCCAGGTCCTTTGCTGAAGAGATGCTGACAGTGCTCAGACATGAGCTGGTTCAGATTTCTTTATCCTTGTGACTGCCAACTCTTTTGATGTCTCTTTCTAGCTAAAAGTAAAATGTGCTTGCTAGAACAATTCATATAGTACTTAGCTGAAAATTATAAGGGCTTTTGCAAAGAAAATTTTATATTCTGCTAAAGGTTAAGTTTAAACATTTACTCAGTGTCTGAAAGATGATATGGATGTTGCTGCTTTATAAATCTAGCTGTCACATACCTAGAATTTCTAATTTTCAAGATCAAATATTGATTTATTTTGAGTTTTCTATCAATGATAGTGTCTTAATAGAATTTTCTAGTCTCTTTAGACTTCATTGAAATTATATCATTGCTGCTAGTTTAAATATTTGTTTTCTTATCTCCAGCATCAAACAGCTCTTCTACACTTCACAGGCATATGTAATCCTTTAAATGTCCTTCCTTCCTGCTGTTACAAGTTAGTTATATCCTGATATTGATGTTCCTTATAGAATAAAACTGTGTCTCTCTAACAAGAGAGTTGTTTTGATAATTTATATAGTAGGGTAAAATTAATTGTACCTCAAGGAGAACTTGGCTATGTTCCCATCTCAAACGTGTACAAAAGAGTCAATTTGTTTAAAAATTATTGAGCACTGTGCTCTGCTCTTGCTAATTATTTGCTAACGAATGTTCTTTTACTTGCTCATTTATTTCAAATCTTCCTTTTTCATGTCAGGGACCTGAAAGTATGTGTATTTCATTAATGACTTTTATCTGGTTTTAAAAACAGATGTATAACAAAGTTTTGTACATTATAGAAGGTCAACATTTATATTTGATAAAGACACAACATTCCAGGGGATGTTATAGACCTAACAGCGATGACTAATTTCATTGAAATCTTCACAATGCAATGCATTAGGAATTTCTTTGGTGATATCAACCAATTCTTTATTACTATTTTAGAGACTGGGTCTCACTTTGTCACCCAGGCCTGGAACTCCTAGGATCAAGGGATTCTCCTGCCTCAGCCTCCTTAATAGCTAGAACTACAGGTGCATGTCACCATGCCAGGCTGATTTTTAAATTTTTTGTGGAGACAGGTTCTCGCTATCTTATCCAAGCTGGTCTCAAACTCCTGAACTTAAGCAATCCTCTTGCTTCAGCCTCCCAATGTGCTGGGATTACAGGCATGAACCACGGCACTAAGCCAAAATATTTAAAGATTTTTTTCACACTGAGGTTCTGAGCAATCACAAGGAAAAGTTTAAAGGACTAAAAATGCCTGGGTAAATTTTGTAAAAACTATTACGTCAGCATATAACTATACGCTAATTTTATTTTGTTTCATCTGAAAACAACATCATTTATTGGGATAAGAGTCCCTTTTCATTGATGAGAGGACTTAGACTTAGTATTTACGTATGTTGAACTTAAGGAAGAACTTTATGCAGAGAAGACACCATGTATAAATGTTCAAAATTGAAAGGCACATGGCAAGTTGGAGGAAGTGAAGGAAGGTCTTAGCTGAAGCTCTGGATGCAGGCAGAGAGGGCACACACAGTCTCTAGGGAAGAGCTAAGGGTTTGGTGCCTCAACCATGTGTATTAGAAAAATCACTCCCCCTACAATGGAAGAATCAATTTAAAAGAATAAGACAATAAAATCAGCAAAGACAAATAATGATAACTCAAACTAGGGTATTGAAAATAATAAGATATTGGAAGTACCAGTGGAGCGTATATAGTTTTGATAAAGATTTTACAACCGAGAAGGTTTACTTATTGGTTGGATTAGTAAGAGCAAGACCATGGGAGAGGGAGGAGTTGAGGATCGTTGTCAGTTGTTAGATTTTCAAAGTTGAGTCCAAGGTAGATTTTTTTCTTCCTCCTCTTTCTATCAGAGAGCTGTGGAAAAAGGGGAAAAAAAATCAAAATAAATATCATAGGTTAGGTTGACCAAAACATCATGCCCATGGCTAAGATTTTTGCTTGCAGGAGGTTTTCTGGGGAGTCTTCTAAGAAACTAAGTTTGTAGAGTGAGGAAAGGAAACAGAAGGTGGACAGTATTGTAGTTGCAACAGAAGCCTCAGCTAGTTTTACTAAGGTGTCTGAGGCTGAAAATGCTTTTCACAAATGTCCCATATTGAAAAAAAGGAAGCATATTGGCCTATCGTTGATAGGAGATTCCCCTGGAGAGGAGTCCATCTTCATGTGAGTCTGTTTCCATTAGTCAACAGCAATTCCTGGGAAGGGAAGCAACGATGACCTCTCAATAGGTGACATTCCTGGCAGCAAAGACAATCAATGAATTAATCCTGCAGGGGGTACAGGCAACATAGAACAGCATCTACTATGTTCTACCCTCGGCACTATCAGATTAATCAGAAACAGTGTCTCTGGGATTTTGATGGGGTCTTTCCTGGTGAAATTTCAAGAGAAAGATTATTAAGACCAGCTGTATCCTCTGTGGCTAGAACTGGCTTGGGGGCTACAGCTGATACTCTGAATCCTTCTCCAGTGTTTGACTATTGGACATTTAGATTTCTGTTATCTTTCTTAGCACCTCTGCTGGCTAAGTGGGATACCTAGTTGTGTGAATCCAAATCCTCCCAATAAGGTTTCAGAGCCCAGATCACCATGAGATTCTCAGATCATAGCCACTGTACTTGTCAATGTACTATGACAATTGGACAGGACAGTACGAGAACTGCTACATGGATACTGTGATTGATCTTTCCTGTCCTCCTTATGTGACATATCAAAACAATTCTTCCCTGTTTCACACTGTGTAAGAGAAACCATGCATCCTTCTCATGTTTGGGGTTAGTTGTCCTTCCAAGACAGATGACTCCTTTGTCTTCTGTTATCTCAGCAAAAGCAACTGGAAAATGGCCAAACCTTAAGGTTTGCTGTGTCTTCTGATAGACGCTTCCTTCTCTTTAAATTGTAACACCTCTTTTTCTCTACTCCAACTGGAAGAGATAAGACCCTCATTTTATACTACCACAAAGGCCCTCTGACTTTCAGACTTCATCTTAAATTGTCCTTAGATGATCAATAACTTGGTTTTATAAAAGATAACGATGCTGCTTCCAAAACATTACTTAGGTCATTAAAAAGCATCGGAGCCAAGCAGTTTACACAAAGCTACCTGGGAATTATATATCTGCCAAAACTCCACATAGGTGAAACAAGAAATTCATAACAAGATTTTTTGCTCATCTTGACGGCATAAAATGTGATTTATATTTTACAGTTGAGCACTTGGGCAAAGTGCTTCCATTGTCCCAACCCATTAATGAGAAGAAGTGGACCTCACAGAATGAAATTGCAAATTTATTTTTAGAAGAAGGAAATAACATGTTGAAGATTGACCAAGGCTTGAAATTAAGATGATAAGGAGTTTTTTCAAATGATCTGAGAAACTCATAATATAGTTGTCTTCTCTCAAGGAAGAGTTATAGGCAGCAGGTTTAATTATGGAGGCTGTATGTCTGATGTCATCTTTTGATAAGCTTCAACTCAGGGTTTGTTGGTTTGTTTGTTTTTGCTTGAAACTATGATAAACCTCTCTGGAAATCTTCTCCCTCTCCATCTCTCTCTCGGGATTGATTAGAAATTATTATCAATAATTACATAATTATTTGCATTATTCCCTCTTCCCCTCTTTTCTCTGCCTCCCTTTCTCTCTCTCTCTCTTTCTCTTTTTCTCTCTCTTTCTTTGTCAGAAACACTCATAGACATTTAAGGTAGGCATGACCTAACTTTTAGCAAATGTAAGACTAGACCCTTATATTTCAGATTTGTGCACTCCAGATGGCTCTTACTTCTTATTGTATAAAATGAAACTAACTTCTTGCTCATTGTGTTTTCAAAGCCATGCTGTGTAGCATGATCCACTTTTTGCCAGACCTTTATCACTAAAAGACTAATGATCCATGGTTATATAAATGTTAATCCCTTAAAATGAAAATCGGAAGACTCCAGTTCATGGTGACCTCTGAATCCCTGCACCTTGTAATCTTGTTTCTCTACCAGTGCCTCTGTCCTTCATTTGTCAACTTACCCTGAACTGTGGGATCTTGACCCAGGGGCTTGAGTTCCCTGAACACCAGATTACTCAACTATGAAAATAAAGAGGTCAAATCTTCCTACCTGTATTGTTGTTGAATACTAAGGAGATAATTAAATCTCTTTTTCTGTGTTTTGGCTTATATTTTCCATGATTCTCACTTTCTGGGATAAATGGACAGACATTTTAAATCTTGGAGAGTATTCTTTCCATTGAACATCAGTTTAAGGCAGTGAGTAGGCAGCTGAAGAGAGCAAACAGAAAGAACAAAGACAGGCCAGCCAGTGAACCCAGATACTGAAAAATGAATCTAAGGACATTGTTAACTATAGTAGTCCTCAAAAAATGGCTCCCAGACAGCACCAGGTTTACTTTAAGTGATAGCTACACTTGAGATTCCTCAGTTTTATCCAAGATACATTGAATCAAAACCAATGGAGTTCTATTTACAAGCATCTCCTTGCTTCTGAAGCTCAGAAAATCTTAATAATCACTAGCCTACCTTGTACCTACTACTGCGGGAGTTTTGAAGGAGTTAGAGATAAGAAAATAATTTTATCTCTACCTTTAATACATTTTTAATTTGGATCATTGATCGTTCTTGTTCACGCCCATACCTTTGACTCCCCCATATGGCACTACACTGGAGTGTCATGAACAGAACCAGCCATAGCTCTTTCCCAGTCTGTGCCAGTGCTGCACAAGCATGTGCTTTTTAAACCACTTCAAACAGACGGCGTATATCTTATAAATAAATGCATCAGAACAGCAACCACAACCTTGTGTGCTCTAAAAGGAGCCTCAGACTAAAGGGTTCTTGTATGTTCTAAAAGGAACTTCAGAGCATTCAGATCCACGGGCATCAGGAAATTCAAAAATAAGAATCATCCCTGCAAAAAGCCTCTGGATTATCACCAGCTCAGCAAAACAGGTGTAAAATGAAAACTTTCTCATGATGGATGATATAATATTATTAGTTCCAAGCCAATAGGAAGTCTGAAGTACCTTATTAATAATTCCCACTTTATATGTTCTCTAACACCTGCAAGATGAGTGTTTCTCTTTCACTCCAGGAGTTTATGCTGACAGATACTGCATTACTGGTTTTTATTTTTCCATTGAATAAGAATCATGATAAAGGAGCCCATGAATGTGTTCTACACCCTTTTTAGCCAGGCTTAAAACCATTTTTCAGAACAAAAAACAAATAGCTTTTCCTTCCTTCATGCCTGTAGTCTTAAACGGAGCAGCTAGGGATCTAGAGCAGTGGTCCCCAACCTTTTTGGCACCACAGAGACCATTTCACAGATAAAAACCCCAGATCATCAGGCATTAGTTAGATTCTCATAGGGAACGCACACCCAGATCCCTCATATGAACAGTTCACAAGCGGGTTTGCACTCCTATGAGAATCTAATGCCGCCACTCATCTGAGAGGAGCTCAGGTGGTAATTCTCACTCACTTCCTGCTGTGCAGCCAGGTTCCTAACAGGCCAGGGACCAGGCCAGGTTTGTGACCCAGGGGTTGGGAAATCCATGATCTAGAGGACTCCTACATCTCTCATCTGGGCTAGTTTCACTTTCATACTGTATGCACTTCCACAGATAATATTTCAAACACACGTATGCACACAAACACGCACATGGCCCCATGCTCTTACCTGTGTAAAATCTGCCAAATTATAGTAGAGAAGCAAAAGTTGTGACTGAACTATTCCTGTTTCTACAAAATAGTAATAACTTTACTTTTATTCCTTATCAGCCTATTCTCTTTATTTTTACTAGAAAGAAATAGCAAACATTTAAACAATCTTTTTTTCACATTCACATTTTCTTCTTCCCGTGTGTTTATCTGTGTGCCTGGTTTTTTTTTCCTCCACTTCTCTTTCTCTCTGTCTGCCTCTCAATCTCTTTGTTTCTGGGACATAATCTATTTGTCCTCTGTCTCTGATAGACACTTGTTAGAAATTTAACAACCTCTCTCCTTATTCACCACCACCATTTATCTCACCAAAGGATGTTATGTGGTTTGCGTGTGATAGATATTTTTGCTATTTTTAGACTTATTTCATATTCTATTTCAAATTTAGCCTCTTTTATCTAGACATATATTTTAAATAACCACTCATATCATTTTTGTAAAAGTCATTCATATATATGGTAAATATTTGTGTGTGTGTGTGTGTGTGTGTGTGTGTCCACAACAAAAAGCAATGGTTTTCCACACCACTTCTTCCCACATGCATTCTCAACCTTAGGTGCAAGCAGTATTAATCATTTCTGATTCTAGTACCTTGGTGATTAACTCATAATTCTGTACAATATACTTCTATCTCCATATCTTGATTTATGTACCCATGAGCTATCTATATTTTCCATATATTCCTCCCTGTTAGCTCTCTGTTTTTCTATCTTGATATGGAATCCAAAGTCAGAAATTTAATGAAAAAGAAATTAGGATCCCCTGTGTCTCCCACCCCAGCACTCTGGTCACCTTTTAGATTAATGTCCACCCGAAGATAACACTGCTTCAAAACCAAAAGTCATCAAGTGGTCTCAGGAATGTGAGCCAATGGGAAGGTAGAGTTCCATGGGTCACTGTTCTTCAGTTATTTTCTTGCAGCATAAGACAGGGAAAAGCACTAAGAATCCCCTGCCTGACCAGCAATCTCAGCCAAAATTAAATGATGTTTGAGATGCTATGAAAATTGGTTTGACAATAACATGTCTTTCCTTTTTTCCTACCCTCTGCCTGCCTCAACACATATAATCAGGTTTGGAATTTTACAGCTGTCAGAATAACTGAAGTGCAGCATAAATCCCATTGTTTCATCCTATTGCACATGGGTTTGGTTTTCAAACCCAACTATTCAAAAATACAGCATTACCACCTTGCCTCCTTAGAGCAGTGGATCAGGCTTTACTACAAATCAGTGTCCAAATTTCACCTGGAATCAGCCTGTGGTTAGTTGGAGACTCTAGGAATAAGAGAGATTTACAATAAGAAACAGTAAAAGGACTGTTTAGCTTGCACAGAAAAAGACTCAGTAGAGAAAGTAACAGAATAGACATTAATGATTTGCATAGAAAAGCCAGGAAAATGCCCTGTCAACAGAGGAGATCTAATCAGGAGGAAACTACTTCTAATTTAGATGTAAACAAAAACTTTCATTGAGCATGAAATTTAATCTGTAAGAATCCAACCCAGACGATTAGTTAGTAAAGATAACTTTATAAGATTTTAGTAAGAAGAAAACAAGTAGAAGGAGATCAAGGAGAAAGAGGAGGAGGAAGAAGACAGCAACAATGACAACTTAAGAAGAGGAACGGACTAGTAATCAGAGTAAAATTTTCCTGTTTATAAAGTATCATAATAACGTTGTCTTTCTTTCCCTCAAATTTTTGGAAAGCTGTCAATAAACCATGATTTCAGACTTCATAATAGAAGGTACATAAGGTAATACAGTTGGCCACCCCTATACATGAGTTCCACATTCATGGATTCAATAAACCTTAGATTCAAAATATTCAGAAAAAAATAACAAAAATAATACAACAGAAATACAGATAATAGCATAACAATTATTTACATAACATTTGCATTATAGTAATTATTGCAAGTAATCCAGAATTGATTTAAAGTTTACAAGAGAATGTGTATAGGTTATATGCAAATACTATGCCATTTTATATACAGAATTTGAGCATCTCTGATGGATATTCTGGAATCAATTCCCCACTGATACCAAGGAATGACTACACTATCTTTTTTTCTTTTTTGAGCATGAAGGCATTTTAAGCTTTCCAAAATACTTTGATATTTGTTTAATAATTTAAGTCTTGATGTAACTATATGACATAGTTGAGATAGGAGTTTTATATGAGGAAAATGATACCCACAGACTGGAAATAACTTGTACTGAGCCTCGACATGATTTTCTCTTTAAGTCCAAGACTTCTTTACTAGATATCAAGATTCAAAATATGTAGCTACAATAAACAAGTTTCCTTTAAGCCTATTAATGTACCCCATCTCATTGGAAATGTCTAGCGTGAAGGTTCAGCTTCCACTTTGGCCCAACTGATACTTTTTAGAAATGTAGTTTGGCTAAGTAATAAATCATGAGTTTTCAAATCAATCAGAGCTAGATCAAATCTACCCTATCACACATGAATTACATTAGAAAAATAATTTTAAACTCTCTAAGCTTAATTTTTTCTAATGTGATATACTGAAATAGGAAAGCCTAGCTGTGACCAGAATGGATTTTTTTGTCTGTCCTCTTTAATATTTCTCCAGATGATTTGGACATGGCCAAAAATAAATCAACTTAAGATGACCATGGAAACCAGAATCAACCAATCAGAAAACTTCCACGTAATTTTATGGCATTAAAAAATGAACATGTGACTCCAGGGAAGTTAATTAATTTTCTTTTTTGACATTTCTAGGCTAGAGGAAGAAGGAGTACCTATATCTTATAGCTATAGATGTCTATTTTCCCTGCTGCATAGAGGAGTCATATTTTGAAAGAAAAGAGAGGGCAGATCAAAAAGAGAGAGAATGAACAAGTGTTCTGAGTATAATAGCTTGAATATTGCCTTTCCAGTATCTTGATCTCTTATTTGCTAACCACTCTCTCTCTTGACTTTTTTCTCTGTCAAGCTACATTGAGTTGGAATTTCCTCATTGAAATTGGAAGAATCCTGACTAATATAATAACTCATAAAGTCTCAGGGTTACAATGACAATTACACAAATTAATACACGTAAAATTTTAGTACATTGCCATGCACACAATAGTTAGGCAATAAATACTTGCTGTGATGAAGATGATAATGATGATAATGAACATGATTATAGTATGTTCTCTTTCTTTTTTTAATTCTTGGAGTTTTTTACTGTTGAACATCATGGAAAGAGTTGATGCTCACTGAATTCTGGCTAACTGTTGTGTTTCCTTTCTCTGGAAGACATAGAGAATTAAAACATTAGGAAGGAGAGAGAATGTTGAATGACATGATTGTTTCCTGTTGTCAGATCTAATCACCATACACTTTCTCTCACTTTCTTTTTCATTCTTTCTTATCATTGTTAACTCTGATTGAAACCTCAGCTCAGGCTCAGACTTGAAAAAATGTTTCGGCTTCTGCTCAATGTGTTTCTATTTGGAGAAAAATGCATTTGTTAACTTGTAGAAACTGACTGTGTGGTGCTGACTGCCATTGGCTGTCACTTAGGTGACTTTAAAGTCCTGGACCATGCTGTTCACTCTCAAGTATGCTCTATGACTGTCTTGAGAAAGGAGACTCCAAAGGTAGTTTGGAGTGGAGGATATTTGGCAATATAGTTAACTATTGTAAATCTTACTATAATGTAGGGATTAGAAAAACTGTATTAGAAGAGTCTGAAACAATTTTGAAGAAATCCATAATAATTATTGTAGGCTTACTGCTTATGATTACTAATTATCATCATTGTCTTCACCTTTGTCCACATTACCAATGGTAATATTGTAGTTAATTTCTGAACCCTAGATTTGGAGCATATAAATGCATTTTCATTACATATCTAGGAACTTACTGTAAACGATTTTTAGATCATAACTTTAAGCAAAGTAGAAATTCCACTGAAATCAAAGAAAAAAATCAGCTTTGTGAACGGAATAATGGACAAATTCTTAACTGTCAGTTTTCATTGTGGACTTTAGGTATAGTTTGGGCCACAGATTTAGTGGCTGCTCTGGAGAATACATAAAAAAATCAAAATGAATCTTTGAAACAGAAGTTAATTTTAAACATTTCCATATCTCAAAGAGTGCCAAAGAAAAATAAAATGGGATTAGGAACCAAATTTCTGCTTTATGTAAGTGCACATTACCCAAACTTTTGACTTGTAAATATCTTTTATATTCATGGCAAACTCTTATACAGTCATCAACATCCATTTCTTGCCTTTTTGGGCCAATAGCTACCCTGTGTTCCTTAGTATCCTTTCTGTTGGATATAACCATGGGACTAAGTTCCGGTCACTGACAAGTGGACAAAGTGATGCAGGTCACTTCCATGACTTTGCTCCCTCCTGCTCTTTCTGTTGAACAAGTGTAGACAATGCAGCAGAGGATCATAAAGAAGGGTAGATACTGGAAAAGGAAGACATCTTAATCTCTGGGCTCTGGAAGGACGTATAACAATGAGAAACATGGTCACTGGGGCTTAAGAGTTATAAATGCATTTTTGTTAGTTTAAAACAGAATGATTTAGGGATATGTTTATTATAGTAGGTGAGGATATTTATTCCAAATAATACAATAGTAATATGTAAACTCCTGAACTCCTTAAAAATTACATGTATTTTTCATTATGAATATTACCTAAAAAGAAATATATTTTAATGAGTTCATCATTAGAAGTATACCACAAATCACATTTAAAATGCAATACATAGTATTGGTTACATTGAAGAACATGCTTTATCTTACTGTCATTTAACAGATCATACCTGTTTTTTAGTTAATCTTGATCAAGTATATGATAATTTGCTAATAAATGTATGTAAATTATATTGCATTTTATCTTGTCTCTGATTGAAGCAGTCTATGTGAAGCTGTCTGGGCTTGAATTACTGACTAGTTGAATAAAGTTGGATGACATTCATAATCTTTTTAGGGCTTATATCCATCTAGAAAATAGGAATCATGATACTTCGTAATGTGTATATTTATTCATGAAATGAGACCTTATAGTACATACCTTATGGATTGTGTAGAATTATTAGTTGATATGTATAAAATGTTTAGTCGTCATTTATAACATCCCAAACACCTTATTATCACATCATGAAATCTAGACTCTTGTGGAACAATCTGATAATTTTCAAGTCAGTAATGAAATGAAACTTGTAGGAACTTAAAGAGTTAGATGGAGGTTTTAGGGAACAACTCTACCTTGCAGAATTCCATCCCTCAACTCAGCAGCCAGATTAATATTTGTGGATTGTAAATCTGATTATGTTACCCTCCCCCCAACAACACCCACGCATTTATTGCCTGATAAATATTTCAGTGACTTCCTGCTACTTCTACAATAAAATTCCCAACTTGAATTGCAAAACCTTATGTGGTCTTGCCACTGCCAACGACTTCATGCTCACTTTCTCCACATTCTAGACTCCCTGTTTTCTAAATATCTTTTCGTTTTCTTTGATCCCTGCAGTGCACTAGATTTTTTCAAATCTTGACTTAATTATGACTTCCTCAGGAAAGACTTCCCTGACTTCCTAGACAAGGTCAGATCCGCTCGCTACCCACATCCATTGCTGCAGATAATCCTTCTTCAGAGTGCCTAGCACAATTAATTGCACATCTATTTATAGACTCTGATGAACTGCTCAGATCCTCCTTCAGGACTAAAGTTACTCCCTGACATCTCTCAAATATTAGCTATATTTGTAAATACTTTGACTGAAGAGAATCACTTTGCTAAGTGGTACAGTCTGCATCTAATGACTGGGACAGAAAGTCCAGATTACATGGCCCAACTCAGAAAAACTCTGAAGGCATCTCAGACCAGACTTGATAAGGATGACTGAGGCCTTTGTCGATACTAAACAATCTTTGTTGATAACTGATACGATTTGACTGTGTCCCCACTCAAAATCTGATCTTGAATTTTAATCTGAATAATCCTCCCTCCCCCTCAATCCTAGGAGAGACTAGGTAGAAATAATTGAATCATGCGGGCAGTTTCTCACATGCTGTTCTCTTGGTAGTGAGTTCTCATAAGATCCTATGGTTTTATAGTGTTTATAGTTTTTCCTGCCCTCATTATCCCCCTTGTCACCTTGTGAAGAAGGTGCCTTGCTTCCCCTTTACCTTCTGCCATGATTGTAAGTTTCCTGAGGCCTTCCCAGCCATGCAGAACTGTGAGTCAATTAAACCTCTTTCCTTTATAAATTACCCAGTCTTGGGCAGTTTTTTATGCCAGTGTGAGAATGGACTAAAATACTAACACAGTCCAACTTCTTTCTTGTTCAGTCTGCTCCCTGTCTGTCTGTTCTTCCTGCCTGCCTGCCTGCCTGCCTGTGTGCCTGCCTACTAAATAGTGATTACAAGACAAACCTGCAAACCAACCTATATCTCAGAGTCTGCTTACTGAGGAACCCAAAC
Source organism: Cheracebus regulus (assembly GCA_963574635.1). Taxonomy (NCBI): domain Eukaryota; kingdom Metazoa; phylum Chordata; class Mammalia; order Primates; family Pitheciidae; genus Cheracebus; species Cheracebus regulus. The sequence goes on along the minus strand of CAUYQU010093441.1, from coordinate 30,645 downwards.
TATAACAATCTTCTTGGGTTTGTTGATTGATGTTCATCTCCCCCATTGTCAGCTCCACAGGGCAAGGGTAATACATGGGTTTTTAACCTTTATAGCTTTAATATTAAGCCTAGATTCTGACATATCCTAAGTCCTGAAAAACATTGCATGAATTAATGGCATCTACCACCTTCATTTTACAAATGAGTTAAGACATAGAAAATTGACATCCCCAAGGCCACAGCTGACCAGCCCTTTTCTCTCCCTCTTTCCCCTACTAGCCTGTGGTTTTTTCTGTTCTTCTCAGGGACTCAAGGCTTATATGCTCCCCTCACTAGAAAAGAGCAACATGCTTATTCCTTGTAAAAGGTAGTTTTTCTCTTCTTAGGTAGAAGAAATCACTAAGTTAAAAGTAATCTCTGGTGAATGGCTGGAATTCTGGAAGTATCAATGTTAATTACACATTCCCCCTGATCTATGGATCATTCCTATACAGCCAAAGTCCAAAAATCCATCACCCTGACCTTGGTAAAAGGAACTCAGCTGACACTATCATCATTCAATAGTCCGTATTCACCATTGTAGGTAAGTAACAGGAAAATCCTCTAATGAACTACAGGACTGTCAGAGATCATTCACTCTCCATATAACTTAGGTTCCTTTCTAAAGTGTAGAAGTCTTTCATAAGAGTTGCATTATTGTGTTTCTGAATTTGAAGAGCGACACAGTTAATTTGTTCTTTTTATTAGGGCTCTTTTCTCTCCTGTTCATTGCAGAAGTGACAGTCACAGCAGAATTTGCTTCTTTTAAGTTCAAAGTCCAGAATTAGGCACCAAAAAAAATACAGTATTCTCCTTTTATCTAAAGAGATATGTTCTGAGACCCTCAGGGGATGTCTTAAACCACAGATAGTACCAAATCTTATATACACTATTTTGCCTATAGATACATATTTATTATAAAATTTAACTTATAAATTAGGCACAGTAAAAGATTAATAACTAATGAAATAGAACAATTATAACAATATACTGTAATGAAAGTTATGGAATACATTCTTTCTCTTTCAAAATATCTTACTGTACTGTACTCACCTTTCTTACGCTGATGATATGACATGATAAAATGCCAATGCTTTTTTTTAAATCATATGCCCTGCAGAGTTGCCACCTAGGACAGATTTGCTCTTACTGCAGATCTTAGCAATCTCAGCATGCAACCTTTTTTCTTTTCTCATTAAGACAAAAAGTTTCACCTTTTCACATAGAGGAAGCGCTTAGTGGCTTCTTTTTGGCATATCTGAATTGCCACCATCACTAGTCTTGTGCTTGGAGGATATTTTAAGTAAATATCTAGAATACAATATTGTAATACCATCTGATAGCCAAAATGACTTCAAAGTAACTAACGGGCGAGTAGGATGTTCAGTGTGGAATAGCTCGACAGAAGGAATGATACATATCCCTGACTGGATTGAGCAGGATGGTGCAAGATTTCCTCATGTTACTGAGAATGACACACACTTTAAAACTCATATATTATTTCTGGAATTTTCCATTTAATCAGACTGCAGTTGACTGTGGGTAACAGAAACCACAGAAAGCAAAACTTAGGATAAGAGAGGACTACCATGTTTCCGCAGAAAAATGCTATAGATTGGTTCAAATTTGAGGTGTATGCTCTATTTGCCTCTGTGTGTGTGTGTGTGTGTGTGTGTGTGTGTGTGTGTGTGTGTATGTGTGTGTTTGTTTTACTGTGTGAGTTTTACAAGCATGTCTGTGTGTTTAATGTACATGTGTGTGTATATGTGTGTCCTATGGTTCTTTAAAATGTGTGAGCTTGAAAGTCCCTAGCTGAATTTCAAATGAAAGTTAATGCCCATCTACCACCACCACCACATTAAAAATAAGCGGTTTTTGGAAGAACATGAGCTCTGCAATTTGAACTGTCTGTTTTGAATATTGCCTTCACCACTTATTAGCAGTTGGTCCTTGGGCAACATATTTTAAGTCTCTGAATGTAAGCTCACAGGCTCCACAGCTGAAGAAAGCATAGTTAAAGTGTAATATCCACAGCATAGTTACAAACTTTAAATGTGCTAATAAATGCAGTAAGCTCTGAGTGCCAAATATTCTGAATCTTATGTCATGGTTGACCTCAAGTATTCTTAGAAGTTTGCTCACACATTTCTTGCAGCCTTATCAGTACATTGTGAGTTCAACAAGAGTAGGAAACACTGTGTCTCATTAATCTTTAAATCTCTAGAAATAAGCCCAACCAGCCCCCTAATATATAATTGTTTAATCTTTGAATTTATAAGTTTGAAAGTTTATGATGTTTTCTGTCTTCATGGAAGGCCATTAGCACACCACAATAGTATTTGTTGAACCTGACAAAGTGATAAAATATGTATGTGATTACTTTTGCATCCCTATGGCTAACTGATGCTCTAACTGCTGCTCTGAGAGTTTTCATGGAAGTGGATAAATAAACGTAGCAGTAAATTAAAAGTTGAGTTTTACAAATGCAGTCTACTGATTTGCCAATCACTGTTTTATTCATTGATGGGCATGAGATGAACAGAAGTTTAAGTGGTGAATATAATAGGCCCATCAGATTTTAAAATTTAATTGTTTAAGTCTATGATAAATTAGTATTTATCAAAAGAAGAAGAGGCAACAGATGCTAATTAGAAGCAACTGGGAGGGTGTGTTAACATACTCTTTCCTTTTGATATGGTTATCTATTGCTGCATTTTAAAAGCACTCTCAATCTAAAACAGCAAGTTATTATCCTTGACAATCCTGTGTACAAACTCAGCGGTTCTCCTTGGGGTATATTCAGCACTTGAGATACACTATTCAATGATGTATTCCCATCTCTGTGTCTGTCTCTGTCTTTCTTTCTCTTCATGTTGTCTCCTTCTAAAAGGGTTCTTCACATAACTGAAACTTCTCACAGTGTATTGTTCTTAGAAAATTTACACTTATAATATGGCAGATGCTTTCCCATAGCCAGAAACAGAAACTGCTGAGCAAGGTAACGAGTAAGCTCAAAATTTGCACATCAACATCTTCACAATTTTAAATTTTAATTTAATTTAATTTAGTTTAATTAGTTTTAAGCAGTGAGAGGCCTACACACATTTGGCTGTATACAGAAAGAAACACTTCTTGATCATGAATTGACAAGATCACATTGCAGAAAAGCATATTTTTACAGCTATCTTTGGGAGATATGAGTTGACACAGTTTATTCTAGGGCTAAACAAGTTCGTACGCCTTTTACAGGTAAAATATACTCACCACTATAAAGATCCTCAAAGCCTTATCCCACTAGGGCATAAACTCCATGTCTAAAATCTCAGTATCAAAATCAGGCAAAATACGTCTGCCAGGCTCTGAATGTATGCCCTCAGGTATAGCATCTTGAGTACAGTTTCACTCTGAAAACTTATGAGCTTAACAGGCCTGTTACCTACCCTGTCAGCATTTTTCAAGTCTTGAAGAAAAAAAAAACCTGCTAACTACAAACTCAATACTCAATGAAAATATCTTTAAGAATAAGTAGAAGTAAAGACATTTTGAGATGGCAGTAAAGTAATGGATTTTGTCACGGCAGAAATAGTCTAAAAGAATGGCTAAAGAAACCTCAAAACATAATGGGAAGGAAGGCTTGAAAATTTAGAAAGAAGAAAAGGTGACATAGGTGTGAATGTAATGGATTATTCTTTTCCTTGTGATTTTCTTAAGTCATATTTTATGACTGATGAAGCATTTGATGTATATAAAGGAAATATGGCTGACAGTGACATTGAAAAAGTTGAGACAGTCAAGGTAATTAAATGAAAGAGAGGTTACAACACTTCTGTGGTAACAGTAGACTGTGGACAGGGCCATACCCGGATCAGCCATTAAGGAAACTGTACAAATATGTATGCTTGAAATATCATCAATAATTTAAAACGAAGATCTAAAAATTAACACAAAGAAAAAAGAGAAAGAAACAGGCAAAGGAATGAGAAACAGAGCAAACAAATAAAAAACGATAAAATATAAGACTTAACAACCCTAATATATCTGTCTTTTTCAAAATTTCAAGTTTCATTTAGTTAGAAGGATACTTATATAGGTTTGTTATATGGGTATATTGCAGCCAGGTAGTGAGCACAGTACCCAACAGGCAGATTTTCAACCCATTTCCTCCTCCCTCCCTACTCTATTGGTCTACAGTGTCTGTTGTTCCCAAGTCAATGTCCGTGTGTGCTCAATATTTAGCTCCTACTTATAAATGAGAATATGTGGCATTTTGTTTTCTGTTCTCACATTTGTTTGCTAGGATTACAGCTTGCAGCTCCATCCATGTTGCTGTGAATGACATGATTTCATTATTTATTATGAGTGTGCAGTACTCCATGGTGTAATTATACTAAATTTTTTTGTATCCAATCAACCATTGATGGACTAGATTGAATCCGTGTTCTTGTATTATGAATAGTATGACAATGAACATATGAGTACATGTGTCTTTTTGGTATAATAGTGTATTTTCCTTTGGGTAATAGTAATGGGATTGCTGGGTCAAAGGGTAGCTCTGTATTAAGTTCTTTTAGAAATCTCCAATCTGCTTTCCTCAATGGTTGAACTTATTTACATAACCACCGATAGCCTGTAAGTTTTCCCTTTCGTCTACAGCCTTACCAGCATATGTTGTTTTTTGACTTATAATAATAGCCCTTTTGACTTGTGTGAGATGGTAGCTCAGTGTTTGATTTGCATTTCTCTGATGATTAGTGATGTTGAGCACTTTTTCATGTGTTTGGCCGTGTGTATATCTTCTTTAATTTCCTTATAGATTCTGGGTTTTAGACCTTTGTTGGATGCCTAGTTTATGAATATTTTCTCCAATTCTAGAAGGTTGTCTGTTTACATTGTTTATAGTTTCTTCGATGCAGAAGCCTTCAGTTTTATTAGGACTTACTTGTCAATTTCTGTTTTTTGTTGCGATTGCTTTTGGGGACATGCAAAAATTCTTTGCCAAGGCTGGTGTTGAGAAGGATATTTTCTAGGTTTTCTTGTAGGATTTTTACAGTTTGAGGTCTTACATTTAAATATTTAATCCATATTGAGTTAATTTTTGTATATGGTGAAAGATAAGAGTTCAGTTTTATTCTGCATGTGGCTAGACAGTTATCTCAACATCATGTATAGAAGAGAGAGTCCTTTTTCAATTTTTCTTGATCTTGTTGAAAACCAGATGGTTAACAGGATGTTGCTTCATTTCTGAGTTTTCTATACTGCTACACTTGTCTATATGTCTGTTTTTGTACCAAAGCCATGCTGTTTGGGTTACTATAACCTATAATACAGTTTGAAATTAGACAGTACACCTCTGGCTTTGTTCTTTTTGATCAGGATTATTTTGTCTATTCAGTCTGTTTTTTGGCTTCATATGAATTTTCTAATAGTTTTTTCTAATTCTGTGAAGAATGACGTTGGTAGTTTCATAGGAATAGCATTGAATCTGTAAATTGCTTAGGGTGGAATAGCCGTTTTAAAGATACTGATTTTTTCAATCCATGAACATGGAATATTTTTCCTTTTATTTGTGTGGTCTGTAAATCATTTCATCAGTGTTTTGTAGTTCTTGTAGAGATTTGTTTTTAACCTCCTTGTAAGCTGTATTCCTAGGTATTTCATTGTTTTTGTGGCTATTGTAAATATAATTGTGTTATTGATTTGACTCTCAGCCTGGACATTATTGGTGTATGGAGATGCTACTGATTTTTGTAAATTTATTTTGTATCCTGAAATCTTACAAAAATCGTTTATCAGTTCTAGGAGCCTTTTGGTGGAGTTTTCTGGGTGTTTTACATATAGAACCATATTGTCAGCGTAGAAAGACAGTTTTACTTCTTTTCCTATTTGGATGCCTTTTATTTCTTTCTCTTGCCCAGTTGTTCTGACCAGGATTTCCCTGTCTTTAAATGAACATAGTATAAATACATCAATTAAAAGAGAGAAATTAAAGAGTGAATTAAAAAGTACAATCCAAATATATACTGCTTATGGGAAAGTTATTTCAAATATAATGACCTAAATTGACAGTAAAACAAAAGAAAAAAGCCATCCAAACCTTAATTAATTAAAAAATATGATGTGGCTATATTGATATCACATATAATGCATTTCAGAGAAAAAGAAATTGCTCGACACGGAGAACGTTAGCTATCCTAAATGTGTATGCACCAAAGAGCAATGGGTAAGAATGTTAAAGTCTCTTTCCTTTTTTTCATTTAAGAGACAAGGATCTTGAAGAAGGAAAACTTCAAGAATCATGGAAAGGTAATTTTCCTTTCCTGTGAAAGCATGTACAAAATGCCCCTTTTCCAGGAATAGACCTAGAGCAAAGAAATGATACAAAAGTTACCTACTCTGAAATTCTTTCTGCTTTCTCAAATCAACTGTATATGATCTGAGACTTTGCAGAGCACTCTTGAGGAAAAAGTCCCAGTGAAAATGTGCACTTGGTATTTTTACTTTTAAAAATTAGGACATCAACAATGAAGTAGCTGTCTTCCACACCCCATGTTTCTGTAAGCCTTAGCATATGCAGATATATACTATTGTCATGAATCTACTAGCAGGTCAGCACTTGATTCTCTACTAACAGAACCCAAGAAGCAACCCTGAGTATCTAGAGGTTCACTGGGCCCTGATGAGCCCAGAATCTTCAGGGATAAGATCCTGCGTCCGCATTCTAATAATTGTCTCGAAGTGATCCTAATACATAGTAAGTCTTTGAAAATACTTATCTTCCTCAGTGCTCCTCAAGCTTTTGTAGGAATCAGAATTCCTTGGTGTGCCTGTTAAAAAACAGATTTACTGTCTTCCACTCCTTCAGTTTCTGATTTGATAGGTGTAGTGGAGGACCTACCGTTTGCCTAACAAATGTGCATGTGATGCTGGTTTAGCTTGCTTGGTGACCACATTTTTAAAGATATATTTCTGGAGCAGGGGTCAGGATTTATTTTTCTCTCTTTGTAAAATGCCAGACTTATAGGTCATATTGTCTGTGTTTCAACTATTCAATTCTGCTGTTGTAATGTAAAAGCAGCCATGGAAAATAAACAAATAAATGGGTTTTTGTATGTTCTAATAAATATTTTTTGTTTGTTTGTTTTTGAGACAAAGTCTCACTCTGTTGCCCAGGCTAGAGGGCAGTGGCACGATCTTGGCTCACCGCAACCACTGCCTCACAGGTTCAAGCAATTCTCCTGTCTCAGCCTACTGAGTAGCTGGGATTATGGGCGTCAGCCACCACACCAGCTAATTTTTGTACTTTTAGTAGAGATTGAGTTTCACCATGTTGGCCAGGCTGGTCTTGAATACCTGACCTCAGGTGTTCCCACCCCAGCAGGCCTCCCAAAGTTCTGGGATTACAGGCGTGAGTAACTGCGCCCAGCCAAACCTTTCTTTGTAACAACAAATGTTGGGCTGATTTGGCACATGTGTATCCAATTTCTATTCTAGAGAACAGTGCCAAGAAATGGAGTTGTTAAATTGAAAGGCTGTATATTTAAAATTGAAGTAAATGTGAATAGATTGATCTCTTTTTCTGGATTTCCAAATTAATACTTTAGCAGTATGTGTGGAAAAAACCTTAGTTACAAATGTACTATTCTGGTGGGAGGTGTTGATAATGGGAAAGGCTCTTCAGCCTGTGTGGGGACAGGGGCATATGGAAAATCTCCCTACCTTCCTTTCAACTTTGCTGTGAACATAAAACTGCTCTAAAAACTAACTCTTAAAGCAAATAAAATTTAAAACCTTAATTATCCTCATTCTCACCAAGACTTGAACTTTTTAGACTTAAATTTCTGCCGATCTGATGTCTGTCAATTTTCATGGACAGCCACCTCTGGAAATTCAACAGATCTGGACCCTTTGCAGTCTGAGCCTAGACAAGCAGATCCTGAATATTGTAATGAGGATGTGGAGAAGGACACACCTTAATATTAGAGAGTGGGAAAACGTATCTTTCTATCAGTGTCTAGATCACCAATGGCAGGGGTAGACAAGCACTAATGGATTCAGCATGCAAAGAAGGCATCTAAAGAAGGGTTTCCCAACGTTAGCATTATTGACATCTTGGGTCTAGTAATCCAGGGTGGAGAGAGGCATCCTGTGCATTGCAGGACGTTTAACAGCATCCTTGGCCTCTACCTATTAGATGCCAATGGCAACTCCCGCCAAGTTGCAACAAACAAAAATTTTTCAGATATGTGAAAATGGCCCCCAGTTGAGATCTATTGATCTGGAATCACAATAACTGTTTTTCATTTTCATCAGTGGCTGTGATGACTTTGACTTTTTCCAGGATAAGAGATGTCAACTCCTGACTCGTCAAGCGAGTCAACCTTTATTAAAGGCCTAACTTGTGCCCACACAGAAGTGGAGGATGTGATGAAAAGAAAATGAAGCAGAAGTAATATCTCATTTTCAAGGGGTTTATGGCTCCTAAAATTAGAAACTAATGCCTTTTGATCTAAGTTAGAGCAAAAATACTTTATTAGACTTTTTTTTCAAATTTTAATTTGCCAACATTTATAAGATGACAGTATTCAGATAATCATATTTTAAGATACCTTTCAAAAATATAAAAACCTACCAATGCTGGACTTTCATTCCTTCATTGAGTAGCCAGAGCTATGTGGCAGCTCTGTCCCCAAATGTCATGTGTGGACATTCCCATTTCTGTAGTTCCCACCACTCCTATTTGTTTATCCTCAGAGTTTTGAGATGGCAACACTTGGGTTTTGATTGTTGGGTCTATTTGGTCTACATGACTACAGACAGGCAGGTTAATTAAAGAAAGAAACTGACATGGACTCCTATTTAGACACAGAATTGTCAAATCAGAACTTTGCCCTTTTATAAGTTTTGCTTCTTTTACATTAAGCCAGTGCTGACTCATGAAAACAAAACAAAAGAATCCTTAAGCACCAATAAAATAAGGATGGGAAAGAAAAAAAAGAAGAAGAAAATAATTTAAAATGCGATAAAATAGGTTATTTGCTGATTTATTTGTGAGTCTGTCTCCTTTACTTAATCTTAAATTTCTCCTAATTTAGTGTCTGCTGTAGAAATGATAATGATGAAAAGATCGTTGGAGCAAAAGGCTGAATGATTTCCTCCATGTCAGGGAGCAGGCAATTATTAAAAAATTAAAATGAGTTTTCCACTTGTAATTAGAGATTATCTCTTTGAAAGAATGCCTCTAAATTGGCAAAACAGGCACTATAAGTTACATTTTTTTTCTCTCTCCAAGTAAATGTGAGTGTCTCATCTTTTAGGGGAGAATATAAATGTGTTTCCAGCATTATATCTCATTAACTGATCTCTGTTCCTTATGTTGAAGTAAGGATTGCTTGTTATACATTGTAAAATGTATATATTACAACATCTTATTTATCATAGGATGTGACAGTATGTTGGAGATGGACGATATTTGCACATAATAGAGATCACAAATAAAGGCTTAGAAGCACGTGAACCTGAGCGTGTCCCTGCTCACTTAAGAGTACTGAGAGATTGTTGAAAAATGCAGTCACTTGGTGTTTGCTAACTGCAAGATGCTGGTTAATCTTTTATTATCTGAGCTTCCTGTGGCCACTGTATCAAAGTTTTCCAAGACGGACCCGGCTCCCCTGGAATATTTTTGGAGAAGACAAATCATCTCATTAATTGAGAGGTCTGTAGGGGAGTAGCAGAGAGAAGTTGACTTATGAATTGCAGTACTGTCAAATAAAACATTCTACAATAATGGAAATATGCTATAATCTTTCCTGTTTAATGTTCTAGCTGCTAGTCACGAAAAAAAATTGGTCTCTTGAAATACGGCAAGTGTGAATAAATTTCTAATTTTATTAATTTTAAGTTATTTAGGTTTAAATATGAAGACCAGACATCAGATTAGCTATAATGACTATTTTATATATCAACTTGGCTGATCCACGAAGCCTAGATATTTGGCCAAACATTATCCGATGTTTCGGTGAAGGTGTTTTTGGAATGATATGAGCATTAAATATAAAATCCTTGAATGAAGCAGATTACCCTGCATAATAATTAGTGTGGGCCTCATCTAATCAGATAATTAGATGTGACTACTGGCTATCCTATTGGACAAGGCAGATCTGGAGACTTAGATTGCATTCAGAGCTGAGGTTTGATTGTCAAAGAAGTATGAAATGAGTGACAGTGATTTATAAGGAGATTAGAATAAGGCATGCTAGTCAGAGTTTTTAGAGAAACGGAACCATTATGATATGTGTGTGTGTGTGTGTGTGTGTGTATACGTGTATATATATAGAGTGTGTGTGTGTGTTATTGTGAATAATTGACTCACACAATTACAGAGGTGTAATAAGCTCAAATCTGTAGTGTAGACTGGCAGCGTGGAGATCTAGGAAGTTGCATTTCAAGTCCAAAGGTAGTCTGCTGGCAGGAATCCTACTGTGTGGGGGAGGTCAATCTTTCTTTTATTAAGGCCTTCATCTGATTAGATGAGGCCCACTCTAATTATTATGCAAGGTAATCTGCTTCATTCAAGGACCCTATATTTAATGCTCATCTCATTCCATAAACACCTTCACAGAAACATCTGGATAATATTTGACGAAATATCTAGGCTTCCTGGATCAGCCAAGTTGATATATAAAATAGCCATTACAGATAATCTAATAGGAAAAAAAAAACCTAGTCATCTATAGGGAAGGGAGGAAGAAAATACTGAAGGTATAGAGACAATTTCACGGGGAACAAACTTTAAAAAGCTGTGTATTGTAGTGGAAGAGACATTGACCCTTTCATTTTGATCTTTTTTTTTCCTGGTTACCACTTTAATTCAAGTATTACAAAGAACATTATTCCAAAAACATAACTTAAAACATGTGCAAGATTGTCCTGTGGTTGGCTACATTAAGACTCAGAGCTACATTTTTTTGTATCACTTTATATAGCCCTGTGTTTTAGATGGGTGAAAGAGGAAGTTGTATAAATAAGCTTTGAAAGGCAAAAGTAAAACAAGTTGTTACTCTTTGATGGTCATCACAGTTAGATATATGACAAGCAGAGCCACTTGGAAAGTACAAGTCTCTCCTTTTTGTCCTCTCCATATCTCCCAGGTGCTGTTCCTGCCAAATGGATAGCTGCAGATTAGCAGAGGCATGGGCCACACAGAGGGTAATGCCTCTGTGCCACTGCCATGAGTCACACCGCCTTTCCATTTCTCTTCCTAGATATGCGTGGCTTCCAAAATTTCCCTGCAAGTTTCAGCTTATCCACTTACCGTAGTGTTTCAGGTAGACTGGGTAATCATTCTTTTCCTTATCAACTTAACCCCCTTTCAGCCTTTACTTCTTCAACTCTTCCTATATGTGCATAACGTCTAATGCCTCATCTACATCTCTTATTCACATTATAGTCAAAGTGGCTGTGCTTCTAGGATTATATCCTGACTTACACAAAGTGAACTTGTTATTTACTCAGTGATTCCCACCCATGTGGTAGTGAAGCTGTGCATCCCCAGGCTGTATTTGTGTTGTTGCTTTTTTGAACCTCAGTGAATGATTTTGCAATTATCTTGAATAGGTCTTTCTCAGTAGGTTAGGGACATCGCTTCTTCATTTTGAAATAATTTCAGTTGCTTCTTCAAGTGATCTTTATCAGTTTAACCATGCCGCCATGTATGAACAGATAAGCAGCTTTGGGAAGTAAGCACATGGAGCAGCAAGAGTCAAAGGGGCATTTGATTGTTATTTTCTGACAAAATCAAACACTGTGATAAATGAGATAGAGGGTAGATGGTAATGTTAGGTAAGACACTTTTCTGTGCATACACCTTTTCAAAATTACTACCTATTTCCCAATAAGAGGTAAAGTTGTAGCTTGCTTTGACCAAGACATTTTTGCAGATGTGATATTATGTGAATTCCAAAAGCTGCTCCTCAAGAGACCTTGCACCCCTTGCTGTCCTGAGATTATCATGTGAGGGAGCCCAGACCAGCCTCCTTGAGGATGATAGACCACATGGAAAGATTGGGTCAAATAATATGTTTTATAAAATTTTTCTTTTTCTCTACTTCTCAATTACCAAAACGCTCATTTCCCTTTGGAAGATTGTTTTGGGTGTTATAGAGCTAGAATTTCCATTTTCAAGATTTTTTTAGAAATGTTAAGTTAGTAACATTAAACAATAAACCAAGAAGAATTTTCTGGTTTCTCTTTGCCACTTCACAGAGATCAGTACTAATTCTCCCACCCAATTGGTTCTCCAATGTTCAGCGATTCCGAAAGGCTGACTGATAGCAGCAGTCTTTACTCCATTGCAGAAGATCATGTAACTCTAAGAATTAAACTACAGGTCCCAGCTCACCAGCAAACATCTGCTCTTCAATGGTAGCACCATCAGACCTTCATTTCAACTCCTCTCTCTACTCTGTAATCATCTGTGAAGAACTTTTCTTTAGCTTCTTTTTTTTATTTGTTTTTAATTCTGAAGTGGTTTGCTAAAAACACAGTCTAAAAAGTTTACCTTTTTGGAAAACAACAAGAAATTTGATGCTTTCCCTTTGCTGAAATGGACTTTCCTGATGACTTCACCTGGTGAAGGCCTCATGTGTACCAGTACATTACATTTGGAAAGTAATATGTATTAATATTCTGAGCAAGTAGCTTGAGAAGAAATGTGTTTATCTGCATTTTACCAAAAGCTAATGGAATCGGTGTCCTAGTCTAAATAATTCATTTGGAGGACTGTTTAAGATAATGTGAAATGAGTTGAATCTGTTGTACGAGCTTTTATAGTTCCTCTTAGAGAAGTGATTAATTTAAATACATCCCTACCCTTTGCCCAGTTCAATAAGGAGCTCCATGAATTATTTATCAAATGCATAAATTTACTGAAGAGACTCAGTGACTCAAAGTTACAATGGTATGAAGCAACCAAGTCAGAGTTGTGTAATGAATTGAGCACCAGTTTGCATCACCAGCTAGCTGGGTGACCTTCAATAAGTCACACAACCACTCTAGGCTTCATTTTCTCATTGGTAAATAAAATGCTTTTCCTGTACCCCATCAATGCCACCCACACCCTGTTCCCTTTTCCATGTTGTTATAATGTTAAAATTAGACATTCATAAACATGTACAGCATGTACATGTACAGCAAACTAAAATGTGTAAAACACATGTCCTATCATCCATTATTACATTTGTGTCTCTTTTGTATAGCAGAATCTGATGAAGAAAATGGAACTTATTTTATGACTTTAAAGCAGTTTAAGTAGTGTTTGTGGGTGGAAAAACCAGTTTTAGAGGCATCTCATTCTAACTGACTTGCTGTAAATTACTACATTTTGAATACTCCTTTTTTGAAAGTAATCACCTTGTAGAATTTGGGCCAAATACTGGTTATATATGGTTTAGTACAGTGAATATCAACCTTGGTTACCCATTGTAGTTATCCGTGGCCTTTGAAAATATTACTAATGTCCTAGTCTTCATCTCAGTCAGAGTCCCTGAAGACAGGATCCAGTACTTGTATTACTGAAATATCCCTGGGAATATTTCAAATAGATAAATCATCATTGATATGAATCAAATAGATGAAATCTTTAGATAAGAGTCTTAAAACATTATTTCATCTACAAGCAGACCATAGAGAAATGTTTTATATAGTTAGTCTATAGAGGCTATTGATTTAGAGATTCTTTTTACAAGAAGTTTGCACTGGGTCATCCTATTTGATTAAGTAGTTTAAGAAAGCTTTGAATACATTTTGAGGACAATGTTTGAGTGACATTTCTAAAAGGATCAATGAAGAAGATTTGTTTGAGAAATAGGGTTAATGGGCAGGTTAGATGGGAAAGAGTTCAGGATATAGTTTACGAGTTTGGGTGTAGAAGCAGTTTAGAAGCTTGGGGCAGACTGTGACACTGGAAAAATGTGGAGAACTGAGGGGCATTTATTTCAGAATATAGATAAAAAGAATTATGACTGTAAGAAACAGGAATCTAAGGTCCAGCACTGAGTCCTGCATTTAAGTTCAATCAATCTGAAAGAAGGCTAGAACTTAAGCAAGGTGCAAGGATCTGGGGAGAAGTATAAGAAGGAAAGCTAGAGATATTAAAGTCTTTTTTCCCTCAATCCCAGATATGTCTCACATATGGTACAGGTCTGACCCTACAGATGGATAAATCATTGATTCCAGTCATGGTACCTAAACAGAACTAAAGGAAGGAAATGAGACAGAGGGACTGGTGTTCCATCTGGATGGAGCATGCTGTGTCATTGTGTAATCTTCTTTGTTACTAACCACACTGAGTGGGCAGCAGACAGGACGTAAAGCAGACAGGTGACTTGCCATAACTCCTTCATGTGGCTGTGATTGTGTATTAAAAGGTACTTTTGTCAGACAAGTGCTGTTCTTGATCTTATCTCTGGCATCTCCACAATGTCAACCTTTTATGCTGTCTTTCTGGTCTTTACATCCTCTGAATGAAGACATGTTAATAACCGCAGGTCTCATCTGTAGTCTCCGTAAATCATTCAAGTACTCCTCACCTTTTGTTTAACATTTCAGGATTCAGTCCCGGACTGGTTTGTGATTTACTTCCCATACAAAAATGGACAACTGGATCAAGGATTGAACATATTTTGGTTTTATCCTGAATAATCATTAGTTATTGTGTCACAAGTGCACATTGGGTTTGTGTATCAAGGAAGTTGTATAGAGTCACCTAGTTTTAAGAGGTTAAAGAAGGAAGCTGTCCAGAAATCGGGAAAACAAAACTAGGTTTTAGGGTAGCTTCAAATCAGATGTTATTGATTGTCTTTCAACTTCTGTAGTATTTCTGTTTTATTATACGATTATAAGGGTGAGGGTGAAAGGAGGAAATAGGATACGTTTATTGCATGAATTATGAAGTCTCATATGAAATAATGAAATAATAATACAATAGTAACAATTCATAACAATAACTAGTATTTATTCATTACTTCTATATGTCATTACATCATTTAATTCTTCCTAAAAGTCTATGAAATTTTTACAATAGAAACCACCCTTTCCAGTTGAGGAAACTGAAGCCTTGAAAGACTGATTGATGTCTCCGATTAAACAGGAGTATTAGCAGTCTAACTTAAAAATGTTGTGTTTAACACAAAACTCTACCGTCTCCCTACAGAAACAAAATAGTGTAGATATCTAAAACGTGCCTGGAATCATTAAGAGACAGATACTGAATGTAGGATTTTTGTTTTCCTTTATTTTCCCAAACAAATGAACAACAAAGTTAGACTTATCAATATTTCATTTTCTTTTATCAATAAAACTGTGCCCCCTAGGGTCAGCTGGTGGTAAAATTACATCTTTTTACCAATAATTTCAGTATCCTGACTACATGAGTAATTTGTTGAGTTAACTGAATGAGTCACCAGCCAACGCAGTCCCACTCAGTCCATTAGATTGAAATACTTCCCATGCTGAATGAACTAAGGGTCCAGGTCTGTGACTTAATAACATAAGAGAGGAAGCTTTGCCTGTTTCAGAAATGGATTCTCATGACTACACCATGCCTGGCAATGAGCAACTGTAATTCCCTCTAGGTGAATGTCTTTCCTCCCACTTTTAATGAGTGGGTTTGTTAACATCATTGTGCCTACAACATGCCATTTATTTGAATGTCAGTTGTTTCTCTCTGCTCTTGTTCCAGATGGCTTCCATAATTACTTTTACGGATACTATAAGATAACTTCAGGATATAAGTCAACTACGAAACTCGGCAGCTAATGAAAATTGACTTTTTCAGGGGTTTATTCACTATGTAAAAAATATATTATTTGTGTCAACTTCAGGTACCATGAGTTACGAATCCAATACTTCTTAGTATTAGGAAATATGCTGTTAATTACCTGTGGTTGGGAATTGTTCCTATTGCTTCTTGGGTGAGTGGAGCTATGAAAATAATTTTCATAGATCAGGATCACATTTCTTATAGGGAATTTAAAAAAAGATTGTGTAATTGTAAGTTTTGCATTTTATGTGAATTTAGAGATTTTAAAGAAATTGAACAATAAATCTGGGAAGAAAGCCAGGCAAGAGGAATTATCTCCACATTTCTGGTTAAGAAACAGGTTCATATGGGTTATATGTCTGCTGATGGTCATACAGGAAGCCAGTGATGAAATCAGCCAGTTTGTCTTAATATAGTCTTTTATTTCATTTCCCAGTAACACATTGTACATGCCATATCCCAAGCGCAAATTGAGATGCATGAATGAGACATCGCAATTCCTGCCTGAAGCCATATTCAAAGTCAAGATAATTAGCAAAGCAGAATTTTTCTTTTGCGAATTACTTCAGAATCAAATGATAAAGCATAGCATTCTTTATATACAAAAGAAGGTAGCAACTTTCACAAACATATTCCCAATTCTATGTAATTTGGGATGGTTCTTGAAAGTCATAAATTCAGGCATCCAACCCATTGTACCAACCACTCTGGTCCAAATACAAGGAAAGTTTATTAAAACCAAAGTCAGTAAAAACAACATTTACTTTGCCTGCAGATCTGAATGACAGGCAGGGTTCAGACTTTTGTTCCGCTAAACTTCAGATAGAGTATCTCAAAGACTGGAGTCTCTTCACTTAATGAGTAAGTGCTCACTCACATGTCTGGAGCCTGGGCAGGGAAGACTTGAACTGCTAGGACTAGAACAGCTGAGACTCTCCTTATGTCTCTATCTCTGTGCGGTCCCTGAATGTGATTTCTAGCATGGCATCTTCAAAGTGATCAGAATCATTACAAGGCTGCAAAGGTATGTGTGTGTCTGAATATGCATGCATGCACAAACACACACACACACACAAAGATATTCTATCATTTTTAAACTTTGACTTGGAAATGGCATAGATTAATATTTACCTTAGTTTATAGACTCATTCAGATTGATGGGGAAATAATTTAGACTGCACCTCTTGGGGTAGTAGTGCCAATATCTTTGTAAGATGATCAATATGTTAGGATGTGTGAATATAATCTGCCATACTCTTTATATTCATCCTATTTCAAATTGAATATTTCTATAGTTAAGTTGAACTATTCTATTTCTGTGCAGTTCTTTGTTAAAGACACTTTCTTATCGGGAATTTAAAATTAGTCTCATTCCTTATAATTAGCATAGGCTTGCCTTCTGTTGTAAATGGGAGAGTTCTGCTTATGACAAATAAGGAAGTTTGGCTTTAGTAATTGTAATGTTCAACCTGTCCAAAAATTTCTACTTGGAAATGCTTACTATTTGACTCTTAAACATGTTTTCTTTAAATATTTTCACTAAACACACCCTGACTTTCCAATGTACCATCATATTGAGATAATGCTTGCCTGTCTCAATATGTTAGTCACGTTCATGTGTTTGTATCCTTAGAATTTTAACAATAAACCTAGAGGAAAGCCAGGCAAGAACGACTATCTCCATATTTCAGGTAAGGAAACAGGTTTGGGTAGGTTACTTCCTTAAAATAAGTTCAGGTCTGTTTATATCCTTAAAATTCTTCAAATGTGTCAATCATTAATTCCTCACAACATGTCTTCTTTCAGTATGATAATAGTAGCAAATGTCACGTAAGTGAGATGATAGAGATTTCTTCAGGACATTATGAAGCAGCAGATGGTGACAGCTTCTTGTTTTCACATGCTTAGCAAGATTACACGTAATGTTAAGAGTTAAAATTGCACAATGAAGTAAATTGATGAGTGAAGGTGACGAGAATTGGGCTCTAATTCCTCAAATCACTTTTACATAAATAATGTTGTTCTAAATGGGAATTTATTGCACTAAGAGAAAAGTTATCAAGATTAGTTAGTATAAATAAATAAAATGGAATAATAAATCAAAATTTTATTGAATAACAGATAATATAAAGAGACAGAGACTGCAATTGTTGAATTTTTTAAAATACAAGACTGGGGTAAGCCAAGACTTCAGCTGGAGTCCAGCAATGTACATCTGCTATCCTGATTCATGTCAAATGGTACATGTTCCCATGTTGTCATTATTAGGCACATCCCACTTCTGATGATAATTACAAGAGATAAAGCTCAAAGACCACTCAGACACACCTTGAGAAATTGTCTAGAAGAAAAACTAGGTAGGGATTCATGCAACAGTAGAAGGATGAGATTGAGATCACCAGAAGTAATTGTGAGTTAGAGACCAGGATGGGGTAGATCCCTTTTACCTCCATGGACTTTAGTTGATCTCCCTGGAGATAGACCAACTAAGTATCTTAAAGGATTTGGGCATTGACTTTACATTAAACAATGCTGTTTGATTTCATTGCTACATAGAAAAATATCAGAAAGGGAGGATCTTTTGAGATACTTGGTATATATGGCTAGAGGAATAGACCGAGACTGGCAATTTCTTTGCTCTCAATCCAGACATGAAAACGTCTTCAAGGCAGTCAGACCCATTACAAGGCTGCAGAGGTATGTGTGCATCTGAATATGCATGCATGCACACACACACACAAAGATTTTATCTAATTTGTTAACCAAGATGAAGTAATTATTGTTAAGTCCAGTGTAAATTGGCTATATTATGCAGAAATAACTTTGTTCCCTAAACTCCACTCCTGACAACGGACTGTAAAAATATTATTAGTTATTTTTCTGATTGTACTTATATAAATACATTGTAGAAATTTGGAAAATGTAGACAATAGTAAAAAGAAAAAAGAAAATTTTAAAATGCATATATTTTGTGCATACAAGTATGTTTACTTGATTTGGATATAACTATGTTTTACAAAATTGGAGCCATATTACCTCTAAAATTTTTTTTATATACTTTAAGTTCTAGGGTACATGTGCAGATCATGCAGATTTGTTACATAGGTATGCACATGCCATGGTGGTGGTTTGCTGCATCCATCACTCCATCATCTACATTAGATATTTCACCTCTAAAAATTTTGGAATCTCTTCCTATTAAATATTAACTAATGTTGTCAAATATTTTATAATCTTGCTTTATAATGGGGCATATTATTTGGCCCTATTTTATTTAGTCAGTGACTTGTTTTAGGAATTTAGACTGTTTTTCATTTTTCACCATGATCATGGCTCATAAACATTTATGTGTGTTTATGAAATTAAAGGTAATTTCCAAAGTTAGCAATATTGAGCTCAAGGTGTGAACATGTTTAGTCATTTGAAAGTATTAGTAAGTACACATTCCCTTGCCCAATGATAAATACACCACATGCGAGTTGTCTAAAATAATACAATTTTGAAAATTTTCCAGGCCCAAAGTGATATTTTGCATTGGTTTTCTTTGATACACACACACATACACACACACACACACACACACACACACTTCACACACTTGATTTCTATAGGTATTTTTTATTCTAGTTTATGTTTTTCATTTAGATTTCATCATTTGCTTTATTGTTAGCAATGTTTTAGTTGACAAGTCATCATTGTAGACATTAATGGAATGCCTATGTGATACTTTTATATATTTGTAGAATGTGGAATAATTAAATTAAGCTGATCAACATAGCCATTACCTCACTTACTCAATATTTTTTTTGTGGTGAGAAATTTGAAATTTATTAGCTATTTTAAAATATCCAATTCATTATTATTGACTATTAGTCCATCCTCTCATGCAATAGATCTCAAAATTTATTTCTTCCACGTAACTAAAATTTTGTGCCCCTTGACCAATAACTGCCTATGTCCATTCTCCCTCCACCACAGCCCTGGTAACCACCAGGGTACTCTCTATTTCTTTGAATTTGACTTTTACTGATAGTCAAACTTTGACTTTTAAAAAAATTCTACGTGTAAGTGAGATCATATGATATTTGGCTTTCTGTGCCTGGCTCATTTCACTTAGCATAATGTTCTCCAAATTGCTTGCCCATGCCCCTTTTGAACTGCAATATGTTATGACATTAATTTAGCACCTCATGACTTTTCTTTAATCAGCAATTTTGCTGGTACTTAAAGTCCTGCTTAAATCTCTGCCCTTTCAGAGTCTTGAAATTTGGCTTGAGCCAATGGCTTTGACACTAGCTGGTTACATATTTAGGGGAAAGTTCTCCATCTCTGGGCTTTGGTTTCCCCATTTTAAAAAATGGCTATAAGACTTAATCTAATATATTTTATTGAAGCGTCATTATATGAAATGAGATTATAACCCAGCTCCTCTGATGCCTTTTTGACTGTGGAAGATGAATTTATGTTTTTATATCCTTATTATGTTACTTATTGATCACTTTCAAGTTATTACTCTTTCAGCCTCTCTCTATTTTTATACCCCGGAATTTGTAGCTGAAAAAGACCTTAGAGATCATTCTTAACTTTCTCCCTTTACCAACATGGAAACTGAGACAAGGATGTAGAAAGTGAATGAAATTTTACCTGGAACTAGAGTCAAGGTGACCTAATTTTTTTTTTTTTCACAGTGACTCTTCTTAGGAAATGGTGACTATGCTTTGACTCAAGAAAATTACACAAGTGAAGGAGGTATACACATGTCCAAGCAGTATAGTTTCTAATATCAGAAAAACTAAAAATGAACCACATTTCTTTAATAGAAAATTTGCAAATAAATTAGAGAATATAAATAAAATACAATATGATCCATCACTTAAAATTGTAATATAAAATTATATTTGCTGAGCTAAATAATAGTCTATTATTTAAAAAATGGATAAAAATGGCATATATAATGCAGACCTCTGTTAAAATTATATGTATGCATCTATATGGAGGTTGAGACCAGAGGAATATGTGAAATAATGTTCAAGGTGTCAGAGTATGCATTTATTTTAGTGAGATTATGCATGATATTTATAATTTGTTTTTAAAGTTCTTTTGAATTGTTTTAATGTTTCAATAATGATTTACCTTTTATAAAAAAAACAAAATAATACAATCTAAAACAAGAAGGCTATTCTGATTTGGTATGCTTTCTTTAACTGTCCAAACTGGTTTTTGTTAAATACTGCAGCTGACCTCTTTTCATTTTTTTATTTCTTACTACATATGTAGTCTCTGACAATCCAGGTGAGAAGACTTTTTCTTTTTGCCACTCATTTGTTTTACGTCTTTCTAGATGGATGTAATCCTAGGGTTTCTTATATTTTATTGCAGTTAGTAAATGTAAGTTTGGAGAGTCAGTTTCCTAAAGTTGAAACATACCATTATACAGCCAGGAACACCACTCAACAATCGCCTCTCCCGTGGGAGATCTTTTATCTTCCTATCCTTGACTGAGGATGTTCTCTGATTTTATAGCAATGTTATCTGTTTTAATGTATGAACAGCATGGGAATAATCATGCTTCTCAAGAAGCAACAATAATTGTCCAGCTATTCAGTAAGTGACAATAAGGTTTTAGAATGCTAATTTTAAACACATTTCCTTTGTGCATTTTTATAAACAGAATGTCAAATTTGGAGGAACATTTCATCTTTCAAAGTTAATATGAGGGAGTCACTCAAATCTTTGGATTAGTTTACAAATGACAGGATATGAGAATGAACCAACCTTTCATTAAGAGATGCTGTATAGGTAATACACTGGACTTAAGAATGATGTTTGTTAGTTTGTTTTTTTGTTCCTAGCCTGGGCTTAGGAAATTGATTTATATTTATTATTATCTTCAGGATTCAGCACTGATATGCAAGTGTAAAATAACAGAAACTCACAGCTATTAAGCTCTTGATATGTGTCAGTCTGTGTTATATCATTTATCTGCATTTTGTCATTTGATTTTTACAGTAAACCTATGTGATTCAAATTACAATTATCTCCATTTTGCAGGTGTATTTATTAAAAGTTAGAAAAGTTTAGGTAATTTCTCCAGATTAAAAAGGTAGGAGTTGTGGATGTTACACTTTGACTTACATCTACCTGATTACAACATCCAAACGTAATCACTAGGCTATTATTTAATATTTCCAAATAGAAGTTTTAGAACCCACTGGATTTTAAAAAATTATTGCTGTTGCTTTTTGTTGTTCATTTATTTAGGAGAGCTAGTGAATATCTACTTGTACTTGAATTACTTTGAATTGATAACGAATAATGTGTGATTTCTGCTTTATATTTAGCCATTGACACATTCTGATCAACTCTTGGATAACAATTTATCTTCCATTTAATGGAAAATTGATTCCTGTACTTTTTTTTTATTTGTCAGTGGAAACTGATGGACCCATTGCTGCCTCTTAGTGACATTTTCCTTGATCCACATTGGGAAAGGTCTATCTCAGCAAATCCTCAATATTGGCAGTCAATTAAAAATTAAAATGACTAGGGAATGAAAATCATTATCCTAGCAGGACACTAAAACTGAATGTGTGAGATTTAATCAGACACATTTTTTTTCAGCTGAAGAGTGTAGGGCTGGCAAGATCTTGCAGGCTCACTGTAGACTCCATGCCTCATTCAGGGCTGGCCCTGCCACTGATGAAACATACTTGGAACTAATGATCCAGTGCGTCCACTTCTTCTCTCTGCACATCCCAGCCTCTCTTACCCTCCGTGCTACTGGTTCCCCATTTTTGCTGCATTTTTTCCCTTTAGATCCTCAAAGTCATGGTGCTTTCCATGAATAAGCATTGACTATTGGATGCCAGGGATTCTGCTAGATGTTTTACCTTTTGTAAAATCCTGGAAACAACCCTTTTAGGACTCAGAAAGATTAAATGATTTCCAGTGGTCACATGTGCAATTGGTAACAAAGTCAATTCTTAAGATTGTCTGCCCAGACATGAAGGTTAACGCCTGTACTTCCAGCACTTTGAGAGGTTGAGGTGGGTAGATCCCTTGAGCCCAGGTGTTTGAGACCAGCCTGGACAACATGGATAATTCAATGATTTTAAGTACATTAATAATGTTGTACAACCATTGTTATTATTCATCTCCAAATTTTTTCATCATTTCAAGTAGAAACTCTACCCATTAAGCAAGAACTCCCCATTTTCCTCTCTCTGTATAAGACCCTCTTGCCCCTTGTAACCTTTATTTTACCTTCTGTTTCTTTGGATTTGACTGCTTTAGGTACTTAATATAAGTGGAATCATACAATATATTCATCTGGTCTGACTTATTTCACTTAGCGTACTATTTTCAAGGTTCAATCATGTAGCATATATCAAAATTTTATTCCTTTTAAGATTGACTAATATTCCATTGTATTCATATATCATATTTTGTTTACCATGCATCTACTGATGATCATTTGGGTTATTTCTACTTATTAGTGATTGTGAATAATGTGAAGAACACTGGGACATTGGTGTACAAGTATCTGTCAATTCCTTTTCATATGCACCTAGAAATGAAATTGCTGGATCATATGGAAGTCCCATGTTTAACTTTTTGAGGGACCACCAAAGTGTTTTCCACAGTGGCTGCAACATTTTACATTTCCTCTTGTAGTACACAGTTTCTAATTTCTTTACATCCTCACAGATACTTGATATGTTCTGGTTCTGGGGTGTGTGTTTGTGTGTGTGTGTGTGTGTGTGTGTGTGTGTGCGTGTGTGTGTTTTCAATAATAGCCATCCTAATGGGTGTAAACTGGTATTTTACTGTGGTTATAATTTGCATTTTTCTAATGGCACTGATGTTGAACATCTTTCTATAGGGTTTTTCACCTCTCTTTCCTTCTTATTTTTCTCTCCCATATTCTTTCTTTTCTTCTTCATTCCCTTTTCCTTCTTTGTTGTGTTCTTTATACTTTCATCTTTCCACCCTCCCTCCTTCTCGTCTCCTTCTTCCTCCCTCCCTCCCCTCTCCTCCTTCACTGCCTCTCTCCCTCCCTCCCCCTCTTCCTTCCTTTCTTACATGGTATGATAATATGTGGATTAACTCTATATCCAAGGATTTGTTTCCCCTCCATCCAATTGAAACACTTGCTAGCCCTGAATTACATGTCTAGTAGGTAGTAATAAGCATCCCATCTGTTTGACTCTGACTTTACGCCCTTAAAAATATGTTAAACTGATTCAACAAAAGAAATCCTTGAGATTTATTCACACACATTTAATAAATGGCTACTATGTTTAAGGTATTATTTTAAGTTTAGAGAAACTTCCCTGAACTAAGTAGATAATCCTTACCTTCTTGGGACTCACTATGTGGTAATATAAAGCTATAGAGTTTTTGTGGATTTATTAGTAGTAAATAAATACATTTCTCTGTGGACATTAGTTTTGTCAAATATAGAAGTAGAACTTTTTACTCTAAGTTATCTTGTAGTTCCATCACTCTGGCCATATAATTATTTTTAATGCCTTTTCTTTTCTTCAGTTCTTAATCCCAACCCAATCTACCTTTTGGTGACTTTTAGTTTCTTTTATTTTATGGACCTCACTAGATTTTATTTTATGATCTTTTATTTTTTCATGAATACAAGTTTTTTTTTTTTTTTAAAAAAAAAGGCAAATTTGAGAGGTGGCCAAGCTGCTGCTATGAAAAGGCTTGGCTTGGTGGCAACCCTGTTCTGCCATCTCCACTCCACCCACCCTCCTACCTGTGCCAGGCTGCAGATGGTCTGTGGCCTGCCACCTTGCTTGAGGGCTTCCTGCCATTCTCACAGATGGGCCCAGATGATGAGGTCAGGACATGATGTGTCAGAATCAAATGAAGTCATTAGAAACTATTGTGGACAGCTGTTCATGGGTTACCATAAAATAAATTGATCCACCCATCTGCGTCTCAGAAGATGTCATGGGTCAATATGGTTGAGTTTTTAAGCAACATGTTACTTTGGGCATTTCAAATACATTCTTCCCTACAACCCCCAACCAGTAAAAAATAATTTGAGAGGTACTGTAATGGTAATGAGAGGATTCTGAGTGTGTCACGATACCTTTGATAAAAATGACTGTTATTAGACGATTCAAGCCCCTCTCAACTGCAACCCTTAATCTTCAACAAATAATTTACCCATTCAATAATACTCACTGACAGATGGATATTGAGGAGACACAAATTATTCATAAAATAAGCTCCCTTGCCTTTCAAGAGTTCACATGACTTATATAAACACAAGACTTGACTGATTTTCTCTATTTTTGATAAAAACTGGGTATTTTTCAAAAATATACATATTAATAAAAGTAATAGTGGAGGCACATAAATGAAGGCTTTCTTTTGAGTGGCTAACAATATATGAAATATGCAGTAGTGCCTAGTTTAAGAGAGAAAGAGCATAAAGCTCACATCCATAGGTGAATTGGAGGAAAAGAGGAAGGTAATTACATTGTTGTCTTTTGTGAACCTGGTACAACCTGGAAAGCTCTGACCATATTATAAGGAGAGAAAAGAACTTTACTGATTGTTTTCACTTATGCAAGGAAGGAATGACTTGAGTTATATACAAAGATGAGTTTAATTTCCTATCAAATAGAACCTAAGCATCCAGCCCTCACTTTTATTTGTAGCTAACCAGTCTGTCAGTTTGAGGGACCTAGAGAATTGCTGGGTTATAAATAAGTAGCTTACATTGGAAAGAGATGTCCTTGACTTGCCAGGAAAAGTACAAAAATGTTAAAATGTGTCTAAAACTCTTCACACTTCCTAGGAGATGAAGCAACACATAACCAGGCAAATTGTTTCAGTTTTCCAAGAATAGTCCCAACATACATGTATCAAGTAGATGCTCTGTCCAGCAGTTTACTCTCTAAAACGTTCAAGTTGAATTGTACATTATATTGCCACCATACATATAACCAATACATACTCTTTGCATTCTCTCTACAAATTTAAATACCAAGCTAAAGGCGGTATTACAGTAAATTTCAGGAAGAGATTTGGCCAAAAAGAGAGGAAACCTCGTAACAGAAACTGTTTATATGTCTATCCACTGTAGTTAAATTCCCCTGATAGCTTAGCTATTGCCATATACTCTGAAGATAACTAATGTAATACTTGCCTGATTGCTTTAGAGAAAGGTATTCGTGGCGGGGTCGGGGTGGTAGACAAAAATAAAATAACAATAAAGTTCAACCACTTGTTTGAATGGATTTGCATTTTTGGCACTGAAAGATATGATATGTAATAGGCCATGGGTAAATATTATGTGGTCATGAACAACAAATTGCTAAGAACAGCAGAATGGATTATTCTCTTTCAAGTTGCTAAGAATGGATGCTGCTAGTGGGCTCCGGCAGTAATTCCAGCAAGAACTGAAAAGACACTTTCTTTTTTTTACAGTCTTGTATTTAACAGTTTATTGTGAGTTTTCGTTTCTTTTCCTTTTTTAAAAAATTACACTTTAAGTTCTGGAGTATGTGTGCAGAACATAAAAATTAACTCAAGAAGGATTAAAGACTTAAATGTAAGACATAAAACCATCAAAACTCTAGAAGAAAATCCAGGCAATACCATTCAGGACAGAGGCATGGGCAAAGACTTCATGACTAAAACACTAAAAGCAGTGGCAACAAAGGCCCAAACAGACAAATGGGATCTAATTAGGCTAAAGAGCTTCTGCACACAGAAAAAGAATCTATCACCAGAGTGAACAGGCAACATACAAAATGGAAGAAAATTTTTGCAATCTATCCATCTGACAAAGGGCTAATATACAGAATCTAGAAAGACACTTCTTAAAAAGACAGCATGGTAACTAAGAGAAGGGACTTAGAAATATTGTAGGTTTGAGTTTAAATCTTGTTTTTACATTAAATAACTAGGTAACCTTAGGACTCATACTAATAATTTTAAACGTCGATTTCAGAATCCTTGTAAAGTAGGTAGTAATTTCATTCTTACCGAGTTGTCTGAGGATCAAATGAGATAATATGTATAGATACACAAACAAATATAGGTATAGGTATATAGTCAATTAGTGGCTGATACTTAATCAGAGTTCATATATTTTGTAATAAGTGTCACTCTACTGATCGGGACTGAAGCTCAGTCACCTCACTTTTTTCCTCTTTATTTTTCCCTTTATTTTAGTTTTAGCCACCTTCTGACTGTCCATGGAGAACTTTATTCTTTTTTTGCTGTGTGTAGCTTCAAAGCATTTACATACACCTCTTTGAAAAGGCCCGTGCTTGCAATATATACAGGGCAGCCTCTGCGCTTTCTTGTCTCTTTGATGTCTCCATTCAACAGTGCTGGAACAGTTTTCTTGTGCAGTGTTTTCAAGTTTTACTGTTATGTGTGTACTCTTTTTCCCAAATTATGATTCAGTGTTTTCCTTGGGCACTCAAGCAGGAGAGGCTTCTACAATTCAGAGGTCCTTTGTTCTGTCTATCCTTTTGCTTTGCATCCTGAAGTACACTTCAGGCTCTGTCTTTATCCTCCCTCACCTGGATTTCATGTCCATCTACACCTGTGATTGCTGCCTGTAACCACGGCCACCCTGAAAAGTTTGGGAAGATTTTGTTTCTTAATTTTGGAGCTTGTGTGTCCTGAATTCGGAAACCAGAATCTCCCTCTCTTCAAATAAGGAAGCTAAATGACAATGTTTTTGCAAATATAACAAAGGAAAAATGGAGAAAGAAAGAACTCTCTGAGCATCTTAAAATAAATAAACAAAACTAAAGGGTAGAGAAACATTGTTTAATTGCTTTGAAATTCAAGACAGTTCAGATCATTCTTGAATTTGAGGGAAATGGGAAAGAGAATCAGCAAATTCTGTGTGGAGTTGTAAGCCCTGTATCAAATGTAGATTACTTCTTCCTCCTCTGTTTACAGAAATGCTTAGGTGAAAGTATTATATGTATTATCTTATATGTGTATAAGATAGTATGTATCTTATATCTTATATGTATTATCATAAGACATTTATAAGAGTGTTTGAAATATAAGTGCTCAATACATTTTAGTTATGATCAGTAATATTATAGGTTGTTTCTTGTTCCAGACACTGTGTCACTCCACTATATATTAAGTATTATCTTAATCTTTGCAGTAAAGTGATGGGTGATAGCACCACTCCCAAATCACATTCAGTCAACTAAAGATTCAAAGAAGTTAAGCAACATACTCAAGGCTATACAACTTTTGAAGGAAATAACTGAATTTAATCTCAGGTAGTCAGATGGTAAAGACTTTTTTTCACCACAAGCATTCAATATCCAATATAAAATATGTACTTACTATACTTATATTAGCTCCAAAATTGTTTCAGGAAAGAAACATTGATGTACACAGATAACTTGAATAGCACAGATGGAAATATGGAATAGGAGTAGCTGTGAGCATTTAATCTATTTAAATTGGAAGCATATCAAATGCTATATGGATAACTATGCTAACTGCCCAAAAACTAAACTCTCCCAATTGTTTGGAGAAGGGTCCTATATTCAGTTCTTATCTGAAGTTCTTCCTTAGAGGACAACAGAAAAATAAGAGTGATCCCAAGATATAATCTTGCATGGAATTTTTTCAGATGACTACTTCTAATATCATTTACAATTTATTTTATCATCATTTTATCTGAAAGTCAAATGGAATGTGTCACAAATATTTTAATTGATATATACATTGTAGTGCGTTGCATACACCTGTGTTACTCTCTCAAAATGAAATCTTCCTAAAGTGTTCATAAGTGTTACTTTTTGAATATTTTCTTCATTTATTAAAATATATTTTAGGTATCATATGAAAGGAACTATTTGTTGAGTTTGGGGATACATCAGCAACAAAAGATATACATAGAAAAATTTTCTACTGTCTCTTACCTTACGTTCCAGCACGGAAATACAGGCGACAAATGACAGCTTAGTAAGCAAGTAAAAAATGTGTTGTATTATGGAATAAAGGAGGGTTTATTGAAGGTAACGTTTGAAAAAGACTTTTAGTTGGTAAAGAATTAAACCATGGAAATATCTGCAGGAAAGAAGTCTAAGCAAAGTAAATAGCTTGGAACAGTGAGGTGGCCAGTGTGGCTGCCCTGAGTGACCAAGGAGTAAAATTGTGAGAGCTGACGTCAGAAAGACTGCATTAGGCCAGGTCATTTAAGGACAGTGACTTTATATGATGAGAAAGAGGGAGTTGTTGGAGGGTTTTGACCACAGGAGCAGCATGATGTTAACTTATGTTTTATATAATCACCCTGAGTGCTGTGCAGCACATGGACTTAGAGTAATAGCCTCCAGTTGCATCCAGGTTGCTGGAAAATACATTATTTTGTTCTTTTTGATGACCAAGTAGTATCCCATGGTGTATATATACGACATTTAACCACTCATTTGTCAGTGAGCACGTAAGTTGGTTCCATGTCTTTGTAATTGTGAATTGGGCTGCAATAAACATACATGTTCAGGTGCCTTTTTGATAGAATGACTTCTTTTCCTCTGGATAAATACTCAATAATGGAATTGCTGGATCAAATTGTATATCTACTTTTAGTTTTTTAAGAAATATCCATACTGTTTTCCATAGAGGTTGTACTAGTTTACATTCCCACCCACAGTGTGTAAGCATTCCCTTTTCACCACATCCATGGCACTAAATATTGTTTTTTGACTTTTTAATAATGACCATTATTTCAGGAGTAAGGTGGTATCTCATTGTGGTTTTAATTTGCATTTCCCTGATGATTAGTGATACTGAATATTTTGTTCATATATTTATTGGCCATGTATATATCTTCTTTTGAGAAATGTCTGTTCATGTTATTTGCTCACTTTTTGATGGAATTATTTGCTTTTTTTCTTGCTTATTTGTTTGAGTTCATTGTCAGAAGCATACTTTGCAAATATTTTCTCCCAGTCTGTGGTTTGTCTGTTTACTTCGATGGCTATTTCTTTAGCTGTACAGAAGAATTTTAGTTTAATTAGATCCCATTTATTTATTTTTGTTTTTGTTGCATTTGCTTTGGGGGTGTTAGTCATAAATTCTTTGTCTAGATCAATGTCCAAAGAGTTTTTCCTAGGTTATCATTTTTTTTTAAACTTTAAGTTCTGGGGTACACGTACAGAATGTGCAGGACTGTTACCTAGATATACACATGCCATGGTGGTTTGCTGCCTCCATCGCCCCATCATCTACATTAGGTATTTCTCCTAATGTTATCCCTCCGCAACCTCCCCACCCCCTGCTATCAGTCCCCTAGCACCCACGACCCAACAGACCCCAGTGTGTGATGTTCCCCTCCCTATGTCCATTTGTTCTCATTGTTCAACATCCACTTATGAGTGAGAACATGCAGTGTTTGGTTTTCTGCTCTTGTGTCAGTTTGCTGAGAGTGATGGTTTCCAGTTTCATCTGTGTTCCTGCAAAGGACATGAACTCATTTTTTTATGACTGCATAGTTTTCCATGGTGTATATGTGCCACATTTTCTTTTTCCAGTCTATCCTTGATGGGCATTTGGGTTTGTTCTTAGGTTATTTTTTAGAATTTTTATGGTTTTGGGTCTTAAAGTCCTTGATATATCTAAAGTTGATTTTTTATAAGATGAGAGTCAGGAATCCAATTTCATTATTCTACATGTGGTTAGCCAGTTTTCCCAGTGCCATTTATTACATAGGGTATCCTTTCCCTAAGAAATTTATTTGTATTAATACATAATAGATGTACATATTTTGTTTAGAAAATTGGACATGTA
>CAUYQU010093439.1:0-22159 GCA_963574635.1 Cheracebus regulus | reverse complement strand
TCACACTCATCCTCCGTCAAGCCTTGTTCTCTTGCTGATGAGGAGCTGTGATCCCCTGTAGGAGGAGAGGCATTCTGATTTTGGGTGTTCTCAGCCTTTTTGCACTGGTTTCTTCCCATTTTTGTGTATTTATTCACCTGTCGTCTTTGTAATTGCCGACTTTCAGATTGGGTCTCTAAGTGTTGGTGATGAAGTTTTTTCTGTTTCTTAGTTTTCCTTCGGGGGGTGCCCCTTCCCCACAGAGCTGAGCCTTCCCGGGTTCAGCTGTGCTTGCTCTCAGTCCTCGGCGCTTCCAATTGCTGTTCTCCTTGTGGGGATGGGACCAGCAGAGCCCGACTAAAAGGGCACCCAGTCCCATACACTCCACACTGAGAAGCGCCGCGCCAACCAAAAGAGTCACGCTGGCGACCCATGTGGCTCCTTCGCCGGGAATCTCCCAGTCTGTGGGCATCAAAAATTCGTCTGCAATTGCGGCATCCACTCGCTCTCTGCGCTTTCACTGGGAACTACAATCCTGAGCTGCTGCTATGCGGTCATCTTGGATCTCTCTCCGCCCGGTGATGAAGTTTTTTTGTTTCTTAGTTTTCCTTTGGCGGATGCCCCTTCCCCACAGAGCCGGACCTTCCCAGGTTCGCTGTGCTTGCTGTGAAACTCTCAGTCCTCAGCGCTTCCAATTGCTGTTCTCCTTGTGGGGACGGGACCAGCCGAGCCCGTCCATCCCGTATACTCCGCACCGGGAAGCGCCGCGCTGGGGCACCGGCAAAACAGCCGCTCCGGCCAAACGAGTCGCGCTAGCGATCCGTGTGGCTCCTCTGCCGGGAATCTCCCGGTCTGTGGGCAACAAAAATTTGTCAGAAAGTGCGGCATCCACTCATTCTCTGCGTTTTCACTGGGAGCTACATTCCTGAGCTGTTGCTAATCGGCCATCTTGGATCTCTCCTCTGAACTTAAGTTTTTATAGAGATGAGATTGCTGTGTTGCTCAGGCTGGTCTCAAACGCCTGGCCTGAAGTGATCTTCCTGCCTTGGCCTCCTAAAGTGCTGGGATTGTAGGTATGAGCCACCGCATCCAGCCCATTCTACTTATTTTTGCTTAAACTGTTTCTGGGTCTCTGTGACTTGCAACCCAAAATGTCCTTATATTCCAGGAGTGAATGGAATGGAAGGACAAATGGGCAGAAAATTGAAGGCTAGGGAGTGACTGGCAGGCTTGACATGGGGTCTGGGCTGGATAGAAAGGCACGTAAACCAGGGTATAGAAGAAGGGCGTCAGCAGTCCAAGGTCCTTCCTCCTTGAAACCCTAAGACTTTCTTCTCGGAATCCCTTCTTGGAGCTGAACCAAATTCACTGGGCGCCTCCTGGTACCCCCGTGATACTAGGCTCTTGCTAACTCCTACCTGCCTGTTTTCTGTAGGCCCCAAGAACTCTACAGAATTGTGAACACCTCCCTGTTTAAAAGTAGGAAGACTGTGGAGCCCCATCCCTGATGATTACCATAATTCATCTCCTTGTATTCTCTCTTTTTTTTTTTTTTTTTGCCAGAAAACTCAGAGGTCCTGATAAGGCAGCCACCCAGGCCTCAGGGAGGTGTCTGTGAGCGCTGCACAGGCAGTGAAGGCAGGAAGCAGGTTCCCAGCCTGGAAGGGGCTAGAGCTTCCCTGGAGCTGCACTCAGGCACCAAGTCTGTGGATCTCATAGTTCTTGCTACAAACAGCTCAGCTGGACTCGTGGGTCTTAGGCACTTTCTCCTTGTGATATCTGGAGCGCCATGGAATAAAGCTGCATTCAGTCTCCAACCTACCCAAAGGACAGAAACCTGCACAAAAATTGTCTCAATGCCTCATATCACAACATTTTCTCCATCCTCCTTCCTGGCTGTAAAGCACGAGAGAGATAGTTCCTGGGGATTCTGAAACCAACAGGCAAATGGCAAATGTTGTCAGGGATAAACATGCAAATTTATGCATAAAATAGGAAAGAACACCAATGGTCAGAACTTAATCACATGGTCACACCCGGCTGCAAGGGAGACTGGGAAATGTAGTCTTTAGCCTTTGGCAATGTGCCTAACTAAAAATTCTATTGCTATGAAAGAAAGGGAGAAAGGACATTGAGGGAAAATAGCAATTTCTGCCACAGCATTCATTCTGTTTTTGCCATTTTGGCCCTGGTATAGAACTAGGAGTGAGGGAACTGCCAGGGCTGGAAATAATCCAGCTCTTTAGAATTCTCTCTACCTTAACACTAGGATATGAAGGGAGAATTTGGAGGGGGCAGCGGAAGGACCTAATAACAGCTGGCAGCTGTTGCATTTATTGAGCACTTGTGTGCTAGGCACTGGGTGAAGAATTTCACCTGTGTCATGTTGTTCCAAACCTCAACCAAGACTTCACTTAATCCTCCTCTAATTCATCCATTCATTCAACACATATTTACTGAGCACCTATTATGTGTTAGCCACTATGTTAGGGACTGGGAGACAGTGGTGAATAAGATGGTCCTCCTTTCTTGGTGAGTTTACAGCAAAGCAAAGTAGTTGTAGCATGAGCTTTGGATCCAGAGTGTCTGGGTTCCAATCCAAGTGTATGCATTGTGTGAATGTGGAAGTCATCTAAACTATCTGTGTCTCAACTTCCCCACCTGGAAAATGAGGATGATAATATTACCTACATCCTAAGACTACTGGGATGCTGCAAAGAAGTAATAGATGAAAAGCACTCAGCCCAGTACCTGGCACATAGTTGGTACTCAATAAATGTGAGCTATTCTAATGGGGGAGACAAATCTCAAATTGAAATTTTAATTAGATGAGTGTGAACAGAAAGAAAAGCAGAGTTCACTATCTGTTAGCAGTGGCTAGAAATCTGGGAGTCTTTTTTTTTTTTTGAGATACAGTCTTGCTCTGTTGCTCAGGCTGGAGTGCAGTGGTGCGATCTCAGCTCACTGCAACCTCTGCCTCCTGGGTTCAAGCAATTCTCCTGTCTCAGTTTCCCTAGTAGTTGGGATAGAGGTGCATGCCACCACACCCTGCTATTTTTTTCATATATATATATGTGTGTGTGTGTGTATATATATATATATATATATTTTTTTTTTTTTTTTAATTTTTTAAGATACAGGGTTTCGCCATGTTGGCCAGGCTGATCTCAAACTCTTGACCTCAAGTGATCCACCCGCCTCGGCCTCCCAAAGTGCTGGGATTACAGGCGTGAGCCACCATGTCCAGCCTTTTTTTCATATTTTTAGTAGAGATGGGGTTCCACCACATTGGCCAGGCTGGCCTCAAACTCCTGACCTCAAGTGATCCACCTGCCTCAGCCTCCCAAAGTGCTGATATTACAGGTGTAAGCCACTGTGCCTGAATCATTCTTTTTCCTGGATTATTCAGTTGAAATTTGAGATGTAACTCACACACAACAGAGCACACAGATGTGAAGTGCCGTGGATGAGGATGATGTGACTTGCCACCAGATGCTCCTTCAGGACTGGGACACTCACTTCCCAGCTGTTGGGAGTGTTGCTGCTGACAGCTCCTAGTTGAGTCCCTGTCAGATCATTGCCCTCAGACAATGAGAGGTTGCTTCACTCAAGATCATGTCCCCGGGCCAGGCATGGTGGCTCATGCCTGTTATCCCAGCACTTTGGGAGGCCAAAGAGGGAGGGATGCTTGAACCTGGGAGGCGGAGGTTGCAGTGAGCTGACATTGAGGAAGGAGACCCTTAATCACCCTTAAGCATCTAAGACCACCTCCTCCTTGACTTCCACATTGTATTTCAATAGGGGAAGTAAAGGCTGGCAGACCGGGCACCACCTTTAATCACCCTCCTATAGATCACAGGCATGGTATGGAGGAATCTTTCCGGAAGGCATTGCTTTTACTTAAACACGATCAAACCCCCACCTAAGTCATGTACCCCACACCTACTCCATGGACCAAGACCCTTCACATGTAATTTCTAGAGTTGTAAGCTCCAAACCCTTTCACATAGAATTGTAAGCCCAAGACCCTTTCACACGTAATTTCTAGAGTTGTAAGCCTTTAAAAGGGCAAGGACTTTCTTTGTTAGGTGAGCTCAGCTATTTGGGGCATTCAGACCCGCCGCAGCTCCTGGCCAAATAAATTACCACTTCCTTCCCAGTTTGGTGTTCGAAAGGTTTGTTTCATGGCCTTTCATACTTCAAGATCACATCATTGCACTCCGGCCTGGGTGACAGAGCGAGACTCCATCTCAAAAAAAAAGAAAAAGAATGGTAAATATCTATAAGTTACAAAGAGTTCTTACAACTGATGAGAAAGACAGCTCAATGGGAATATGTGTAAATTACATTAATAGCTCCCTCCTGGCCTCAAGTGATCCTCCCACCTCAGCCTCCTGAGTAGCTGGGACCATAGGTGGATGCTACCATACCTGGCTAATTTTCTGTAGAGACAAAGTTTCATTATGTTGCCCAGGCTGGTCTTGAACTCCTGGACTCAAGTAATCTGCCTACATTAGCTTCTCAAAGTGCGGCGATT
The DNA here is from genome assembly GCA_963574635.1 of Cheracebus regulus. Taxonomy (NCBI): domain Eukaryota; kingdom Metazoa; phylum Chordata; class Mammalia; order Primates; family Pitheciidae; genus Cheracebus; species Cheracebus regulus. The sequence goes on along the minus strand of CAUYQU010093439.1, from coordinate 17,643 downwards.
ACAGGCAAGAGCCTGGCCTAGATTCAATAAAGCTGCATTTCTTTCCTTTTCAGTCTTATTCTCAGCAGCTGTTGCCACTCCCAGGTAAAGCCTGATTTGCTTAAGATAATGTTAGATATATTTCATTCTAGCAAAATGAACCAAATCTAGATTTATAGTCAAGGCATTTTTGATTTAGGGTGATATGTTAGAAGTTGAATACAGTTTAGTACTTTCCCAGGGGAAACCATGCTACAAATAGGTATTTGATTCCATGGTCAACCCCTAACAACCCCTCTGAACCCATAGAATACCCTCTGATATTGTAATATGGCAGGGTAGATAGTTTTTGGGGCCCACCGCCAGATGGCCACATCCGGCCATCCTAAAGTAGAACTCAAAATCAGACCGCTCGGGGTAGACTGACACTGAAAATCTCCACCGTTTCTAACTGCTGACCTTGGCTTCTGTACGAACTGCTTGCTTACTAATATTGGGAGTTTTCACTGTCTCTAACTGCTGACTTTGGCTTCTGTACAAACTGCTTGCTTGCAAAATCTCCTTGCAAAATCCCCAGCTACTGGAAGAAGTGTTTTTTAGCATAAAAGCCCAGCTTTCCCTCAACTCGGGGCCACGGGTTGGAGAGACATGAGTCCTCCGTGGTCGCCGGTAATAAAGACCCTACAATTTGGCACACTTTTGTCTTGGTGTTGGTCTCTCTATCTCGCCCTAAATATAACAATATTACTAGGTAGTTTCTAACAAAATCAGTGAGTGTCATTTTAGAAGGAAAATAGATATACACAAAGATATATAAATATAAATATATCTTTATGACTTTAGGGGTAAAAAGGGACTTGTTAAAAAGGAAACAAAAGGCATAAATTTTATTTTAATTTCTTTAAAAAATTTAAAAACATAATATATTTAAAAAATTAAACATTTAAAATAATTGAGACAAGGTCTTGCTGTGTTGCCCAGGCTGGCCTCAAGCTCCTGGGCTCATGTGATCCTCTCCCCTCGACCTACCAAAGTGTTGGGATTACAGGTGTCAGCCACTGCATCTGGCCAAAAAGCACACATTTTCTACAAACCTGTTACCATATTCCACTTGATTGCCCGGCGCTCAAACAGCTGCATCCCAAATCATCCTCATCATCATCCAGATTTGTAGAATAGTTTACTGCTTAAGAGCACGTTCCCACGCTTTGTTGTATTTACTGTTATTAGAAACCAGCTTTAGAGAGGAAGAGACTGATGCTCAGAAGACAAAGTAACTCATCCCTTACCATTCCACAGTTCCCAGTCCCACAGGGCAGAGCTGGGATTTGAACCCCGAGGATTCCACCTTCGGCACCCAGAATCAGCTCATCCCAGCACTGATCCCTCAAGGACTGCTGGATTCCATGCCCGGCATCCTTCACTCCATCCTTCTAGTCCCCCTGGGGCTGGAGGCTGTGTTTCACGAAGGCATCCAGCCTGTCCCCTGGGTTGTCATACCGGTCCTGGAAGCCTGCCATCTCTGTGGGACCAGGAATGAATCGTCTCTGCCTCTGCCCAGCCCTGTAAGTGGCAGCTCCCAGCCTTTGTCCAGCAGGCCTCAGAACTGCAGATGGGGTGAGTCTGAGAGAGATTTAGCTTTTTTTTTTTGAGGTGGAGTTTCCCTTTTGTTGCCCAGGCTGGAGTGCAATGGCGGAATCTCGGCTCACTGCAACCTCCTCCTCCCAGGTTCAAGCTATTCTCCCCCCGCCTCAGCCTCCCGAGTAGCTGGGATTACAGGCGTGCGCCGCCACGCCCAGCTAATTTTGTATTTTTGGTAGAAACGGGGTTTCTCCATGTTGGTCAGGCTGGTCTCGAATTCCCGACCTCAGGTGATCCACCAGCCTCAGCCTCCCAAAGTGCTGGAATTACAGGTGTGAGCCACTGCACCCGGCCTTTTTTTTTTTTTTTTTTTTTTGGATACAGAGTTTTACTCTCTCACCCAGGCTTGAGTGCAGGGTGGCACTGCAACCTTCGCTCCCCGGGTTCAAGCGATTCTCCCACCTCAGACTCCCGCGGAGCTGGGATTACAGGCACCCGCCACCATACCCGGCTAATTTTTGGTGTTTTTAGTTCAGACAGGGGTTTCACCATGTTGGCCAGGCTGGTCTGGAACTCCTGACCTCAGGTGATCCGCCCGCCTTGGCCTCACAAAGTGCTGAGATTACAGGCGTGAGCAACGATGCGGCGAAGAATCGCTACAGTTATCGTCTTCCGTTTCGCGTGCAGAGAAGGCTGGGGGCCCTCCAGGCATCCGCGGCGTCTCCCTCTGCTGGGCTGCCTTAGTTCAACACCCATCTCTCCTGATCGCTAGAAAAGGAAACGGAAACTGAAACAGCTTTGTTTTGTTCGGGGTTTTTTTTTTTTTTTTTTTTTTTTTAAATTGGAAACTGAAACTTAGCTGTGCTTTGAAGAGGAAAGAGGAATTTTCTCTTTCCATTTGAGGTTGCCAGAAAAAAAGGTTGGGAGATGAAGCCAAGTGCCCCTTGGGCTTCCTTGTGAGGAAGGTTCTCAGGGCTGGGAATTTCCCAGCGTATCCTGGAGCTGGCCTGTCCCCACCCATTTCCTGCTGCAGGAGAAGGAGACTTGTCTCCCCATGGGAACTAGGTAGCGTCTGCCCCCGGGTCAGGAGGCGCTGGCTCCTTGGGGTGAGGGGATCGGGCTTGGGCTGAGCCTGGGGAGTCCTGGGGCTTCGGATTGACTTGATTTTCTAAAAGCAAAGGTATGCCCCTTTTCTGCTTGTTTTGTTCGGTCTATGTCCAGGTCTCCCCATCCACCACCAATAATCCACAGGAGGGAGGTCGTCTTTAAAATAATGGCCTTTAGGGGGCGCTGTTCTCTCAAGAACTTCATTTTCAAGAGCAAAGGACAGTTTGTGGTAGACACCTTGGCCTTTAAAGATCTCAGCTAGCGGCCAGGTGCGGTGGCTCACCCTGTCATCCCAGCACTTTGGGAGGCTGACGCAGGAGGATCACTTGAGGCCAGGAGTTCGAGGCCAGCCTGGCCAACTTGGTGAAACCCCGTCTTTACTAAAAATACAAAATAAAATTAGCGGGTCGTGGTGGCGGGGGCCTGTCATCCCAGCTACTTGGGAGGCTGAAGTGGGAGAATCATTGGAACCCAGAGGAGGAGGTTGTAGTGAGCAAAGAGGGCGCCACTGCTCTCCAGCCAGACTCAGTCTCAAACAAACAAACGAACAAAACAAAACCAAAGAAATTCCACCTTCACCTTGATACTATGGAGCCATGAGTATGCACCTATAGGATTCATTTTAAAAATGCCTTAACAACACATAAATATGTCACTGAGGTTTGTTAAGAATGTCCGGATTTTCAGCCTAGGCAACATAGTAAAACTCTGTTCCTTTTTTCTTTTTTTTGAGACAGAGTTTCGCTCTTTCGCCCAGGCTGGAGTGTAGCGGCTCGATCTCGGTTCACTGTAACCTCTGCCTTCTGGTTTCAAGCGATTCTCCTGCCTCAGCTTCCGGAGTAGTTTAGATTCCAGGTGCCCGCCAACACGCCCGGCTAATTTTTTTTTTTTTTTTAAGACAGAGTTTCACCCTGTTGCTCAGGTTAGAGTGCAGTGGCACAATCTCGGCTCACTGCAACCGCCACCTCCGGGATTCAAGCAGTTCTCCTGCCTCTGCCTCCCAAGTAGCTGGGATTACAGGTGCATGCCACTGCGCCCAGCTAATTTTTGTATTTTTAGTAGAGACAGGGTTTCACCATGTTGGCCAGGCTGGTCTTGAACTCCTGACCTCTTGAACTGCCCACCTCGGCCTCCCAAAGTTCTGGGATTACAGGTGTGAGCCCTGCACCAGGCCCTAAAACTCTCTACAAAACATTCAAAAAAATTAGCTGGGCATGGTAGCACACACCTGCAGTCCCAGCTACTCGAGAAGCTGAGGTGGGAGGATCGCCTGAGCCTGGGAAGTCAAGACTGCAGTGAGCTGTGATCGAATCATTGCACTCCAGCCTGGGCAACAGAGTGAGATCCTGTCTAAAAAAAATTAAAATAAAAATGTCCGAATTCATGACACCCTGTCTCTCATTCTGCCTGATGGAGTAAAAGATACTGAGCCCAAAAAAACTGGCTTAGAAGATTCAGGCCGGGCGTGGTGGCTCACGCCTGTATCCCAGCACTTTGGGAGGCCAAGGCGGGTGGATCACAAGGTCAAGAGATTGAGACCATCCTGGCCTACATGGTGAAACCCCATCTCTACTAAAAAATACAAAACTTAGCTGGACGTGGTGGTGTGCGCCTGTAGTCCCAGCTACTCGGGAGGCTGAGGCAGGAGAATTGCTTGAACTCAGGAGGCGGAGGTTGCAGTGAGCCGAGATCGGGCCACTGCACTCCAGCCTGGCGCCTGGTGACAGAGTGAGACTCTATCTCAAAAAAAAAAGAAGAAGATTCAACAATTGCCTTGGAGAGTGGAAAAGCACTGTGTCCAGAGATGCCTGTGAAGAGTTTGAGTTAAAAAAGCTTTTTGAAAACTGAAAGTGGAAAAGAGTAATACTTACATATAGTGCCCCCATAACATATATAAATGTATAGTTGTATCTAAATAAATTAACTAAATATTGGAAGTGCATATTTCATTTCCCATAAGCTTCGATAATCAGGGCTACGCCAATATATTTTTATTTTTCATTTATTTATTTTTACGTTTTTCCCCATTGGTCTGTATGATTCTGAAACACATTTTTTATTTTCTTACTGGCAAATATTTGTTATTAGTCCACTGGGAAGCTTTGTGCAGTGGCAGTATCGTAGCCAATGAGGCTTATCCGAGGCACGATTATTGCTAATTGAAATTAGTCCACTGGGAAAACTGGAATTGGGGATCACCTTGTATTAGGGCATTTTTGGTAGATGTGATCATATTTTACAAACGGTGGCTTCCAGTACATCCTCCTCATAGGAAACGGTGACATTTTTGTCAGTTTTCCTCTCTTCCACAAGGTGATGCTGCACACGCACCTAAAACCACCATTGCTAGTTTCCAGGATCCCAGTGCAGAACAGGCAGAGGGGATCTGCTTAATCCTTGTTTTGCAGGAGGCGGACAGGAGCCCAGAGTGTCTACCAGGGCTCTTTGACGTGATGGTATTAATATTCACTCCAATAACTATTACTTATCCAGCACTTTGTGGATACCAGGCTCTTTACACAGTTTATTTTATTCTTTTTTTTTTTTTTGAGATGGGGTCTGGCTCTATCACCCATGCTGGAGTACGGGGCGCGATCTCAGCTCGCTGCAACCTCACCTCCCAGGCTTAAGTGATTCTCCCTCCTCAGCCTCCTGAGTAGCTGAGACTACAAGTACGCACCACCACACCAGGCTAATTTCTGTATTTTTTTGTAGAGATGGGGTTTTGCTATGCTGCCCAGGCTGGTCTCAAACTTCTGGGCTCCAGAGATCCACTTGCCTTGACCTCCTGAAGTGCTGGGATTAGAGGCATGAGCCTCTGCACCCAGCCTCTTTTCACAGCTTAGTTCCCATAATCCTCATAAGACTGTGATGTAACTTCACACCATATTACATTATGAGGAAATTGAGTCTCAGAAAGATGATGTGACCTGCCCAGAATCACACAACAAAGAAGTAAACAAGCTGTGATTCTTTTTTTTTTTTTTTTTTTTTAAGATTAGGGAGGCCAGACAGACAAGCTGCGATTCAAACCCAGGATCCCTGATTCTAAATGCCAGTGGCTTACCCACGACATTGTCCTACTGGGCGAAGCTTGGAGAATACAGAAATGAATAAGGCAGCCCCATTCTATGGGCAGCTTGTTATGTGTCTTCTTTACTGGGAATCTTCAGGGTGAGATGCTCGTGGTCCCAGGGTCTAGCACAGACCTTGGCACAGAGTGGGGCCTCAGTGAATGTTGGCATCCAGTGGGGCCTCAGTTAATGAATGAATGACACCATGTTTCCTGGGAGGTGTAAGCACTTGAATCTTGTGACTGTATGTTTTACACCATAAAAGGGATAGACCATGGAGGACAGAGAACTTCCTGCTAACCTTCTGCTTGCCCCATCGAGGCTTCTGTCAAGGCTCCTCACCTTTGAGTATAGTGGCTCAACCACAGTGGACCATCCCAAAGTTCCCCTCTGGTTCCGAATTGCAGACATTCTGTGCATGGAGGTGTGGAACCTCTTTCCCGAGGTGCGTGTTCTTCATTTACCCCAGGGTTTCTTAACACGCTGGAGTCTTGTGCATGCCAGAGAAGATGATGAATGCAGGGGGCCTTTCTCTAGAAAACATGTTTATGCTTATATTCTGCATGCAATTTCAGGGGCTTCCTGAAAATTTTTTTTTTCCAAAATGCAAAATTTTCCTTCTATTGCCCCCATCATTTGCACACATTTTTGCCAAGTCCAAACGTAATTTGAAGTGAGGTAGGCAGTTTCTCTCGCCTCGTGCTGTTGTCCTGGGGGTGATGTCGGGGCCTGTACCCTGAAAGCACTTGTCTCCCGTGCTGGGGCAGTGCCAGGGCTGGCGCCAGTGGCTGATGGAGCTTCTCAGTTGGCTATTTTCTCAATCTCGTCCAAATTATCTGTGTCCAGTCTTCCTATCTTCTTATTAAAGGCTCCTGGATTCTGTTCAGAATGTTCATGCTGTGCTTGCTGTCCACCATGTTCACTGCCAGGCCCCTCTTGCCAAAGCGGCCCGTGCGTCCGATCCGGTGCAGGCAGGTCTTGTCAGGGTTCCCATCCTTGTCCACGGGAAGATCAAAGTTGATGACGACGGACACTTGTTCAACATCGATCCCGCGGACGCACACGTTGGTGGTCACCAGAACCTTCTCTTTGCCCTCTCGGAAGCGCTCAATCACCGCAGCAGTCTGCTCCACCATCATCTCCCCACTCAGCAGAGCCACCTGGTGGCCTTCTTTTGAGAGCTCTGCTGGCAGCCAACTAGCGGTTTTGCGAGTATGGCAGAAGATCACAGCTTGAGCAATGGCGATGGCCCCATAGAGGTTACCCAGGGCCTGGAACTTCTCGTCTCTGCTGCTGCACAGGACGTAGTACTGCTTAATGGTGTCCAGGGTCTCTTCCTCGCGCTTCAGTTTGATAACGTTTGGGTCTGGGACCACTTTCTGGGCAAATTTCCACACAGAGTCTTCAAAGATGGTGGAGAAAAGCAGCATCTAGCAGTTCCTGGGCAGTATCCTCTGGATGTGGGTGCTCTGATCCTGGTGGCCCTGAGTGGCTATCGTGACGTCAGCCTCATCCAGAAAAAACACCTTGATTTTCTTGGGATCAATGAACTTGAGCTTGGAGCACCAGTCCAGGACGGTCCCAGGGGTGCCAATGACAATCTGCTCACTGATCTGGCCTCTTTCCAATTTATTGCGTCGAACGGCACAGGCAAGCTTCAGTTCTTCGGCAGATGGGTAAAATGTGCCCATCTGCTCAATCACTTTTCCTGTTTGAAGCGCCAGCTCATATGTTGAGGAGGCACAGACACGGGGCTGGGGGGTGCGGGTATCTGTCTGCTGGCTGCGCTCGGCTGAGCACGGCCAGGAGAAAGGCAGCTGTTTTACCAGTGCCCAACTGAGACCGGGCAATCAGGTTCTTTGAGGGTTCAGCAAGCATCATGGGGAACGCGTTCTCTTGTATTTTGGATGGTCGGTGGAAGCCCATAGCATAGACTCCCTGGAGAAGCAAGCTGTGGTTTCAGCTGAAGCTCTTCAAAAGACTTCACCGAGTACAGGGGGGAGTTTGGATCCCGCTGCAGGACTTCCACGTGGTTTGTGTTATCGACAAGTTTGCTTCTGATCAGCTTGTTGAGTAAGGACTGGGCAGCACTGTTGTCTTTCTCCTCTTCCTCTGTTTTCTCGGCAGTGGTACTGGTTTTGATAATACCATCGGTGTCTGCTTTGACTTTCTCTTCCTTGGTCTGCAAATTGGTCATCGACTTTACAGCCGCTTCCTGTTCATCCACCGCCAGGGCCCACGAGTCGGTGGCCATAGTCCTGGACAAGGGAGACCCACTTGTGAAAATGTGAGCCGCACCGCATCCCAACGCCCTTTTTGGGGGGGGGGGGCGGAGCTGTGATATCGATTTATTGCAGCTCCAATCTGAGTCCACTCCTACTCACACCCCGATTCTCACGGGCTTGAGGAAGGCCACCCAACTAAGGGCCCTGTACCCACCAGACCCTGGACATGGGAATCTCTCCCAAGCAGGAGTGCTGTCCTTCTCGGGGGCTTCCACATCTCTCCCGGGCCTGTCCGAGCTCTGGGCAGGGCTGGTACATGGCTATTAAGAATCTCTGCTGTGGGGCTAGACACAGTGGCTCATGTCTGTAATCCGAGCATTTTGGGAGGTCAAGGCGGGTGGGTCACTTTAGGTCAGGAGTTCAAGACCAGCCTGGCCAACATGGTGAAACCCCATCTCTACTAAAAATACAAAAGAATTAGCCAAGTGTGGTGGTGGGCGCCTATAATCCGAGCTACTTGGGAGGCTGAGGCAGGAGAATCGCTTAAACCAGGGAGGCAGAGGTCACGGTGAGCCCAGATTGCACCACAGCCCTCCAGCCTGGGCGTCAGAGTGAGACTCTGTCTCAAAAAAATAAAAGAAAGAATCTCTGCTGTGGAAGATACTTATTTTTTTATTTTTCAAAATTTTTATTAGAGATGGAGGGGCCCAGGCTGGAGTCGAACTCCCAGGCTCAAAGGATCCTCCTGCTTCATTCAGCCTCCTGAATAGCTGGGATTACAGTGCATGCCAGCATGCTTGGCTTCTCCTGTGGAAGATTCTTGAGAACCAAAAGACATCCTAAACAAAAGTACCATTGCAAACCTTTTTCCTGAATTTCTACTGTGCATCCTGCTGGGTGCTAAGGGATACTGTAGGAAAAATCAGCAACCTTCAGATCAGTCAGAAGGGAGCCCTGGGGCAGCAGTGCACCTGGTCAACAGCCTCTCAGGTCTCAGGCCACACGGGGGACTGGGATCTGAGTGTCTCCCACCTCCCCAGTAAGCCTGCAACTTTTTCTTCCACCTGGCCCCCATTTTAGAGGCTTGCATCAGTTTCTCCAAGAGAAGCCTGTTTAATCCTGAATTGCCTCTAATAACCACATTCAAAAAAATTTTTTTGAGATGGATTCTTGCTCTTGTTGCCCAAGCTGGAGTGCAGTGGCACAATCTTGGCTCACTGCAACTTCCACCTCCTGGGTTCAAGTGAAATCCTGAACAGCTGGGATTACAGGCACCACCACCACTCCTGGCTAATTTTTGAATTTTTTGTAGAAACATGGTTTCACCATGTTGGCCAGGCTGGTCTCGAACTCCTGACCTCAGGTGATCCACCCACCAAGGCCTCCCAAAGTGCTGGGATTATAGGAGTGAACCACTGTGACTAGCTGTAACCACGTTTAAATTCTTGCTTCCAACAGGTATCCCCAGGAAGTACAAAAAACAGTTGCACTCAGGGTTATAAGTTCAAAGTTGCCCTCATCCCAACCATCATCAACAAAACGCAAGAATGGTTTCTTCTTTTCGTTAATGGTGAAAATAAGATTTTGCTATTTGTCTGGAATATATGTATTGAGCACATTTGGGGAACTTGTGATTCCGGGTCACAGAATAAGACTGGGCTTTTGGAAATGTGTGTGCATAAGGTGGAGTGAGAGGGGTGGGATAAGCTCATAGTTGGCTGCAAAAGCCTATCCAGGGTTTGTGGAGCTTCTACAATTTTCTAGATCCTTTTTAAGAAAAATGACATAAAATAGTGAATACAAATTTCAGTTCAAAAGTGTTATTTCTAACCTATGTCATTTTCCTTGTCTCTGAACACTTTTTTTTTTTTTTAATTTAACACTTCTTGCAAGACAGATCTACTGGCGATAAATTACTGACACATTTTGCCTAAATGCAGCTCTCCATTTCTCTCATTTTTTCTGCATTTATGAAATGGAAATCCGTATTCTTCCAACATGCCCCACCATTTTTTTGCTCACCTGAAAGTTCTTTCTCTTTCACTTTTTTTTTTTTTTTTTTTTTTGAGATGGATTTTCGCCCTTGTTACCCAGGCTGGAGTGCAATGGTGCGATCTCGGCTCACCGCAACCTCCGCCTCCTGGGTTCAAGCAATTCTCCTGCCTCAGCCTCCCGAGTAGCTGGGACTACAGCTACTGTAGTGAAACCCCATGCCCAGCTAATTTTTGTATTTTTAGTAGAGATGAGGTGTGCGCCACCATGCCCAGCTAATTTTTGTATTTTTAGTAGAGATGAGATTTCACCATGTTGACCAGGATGGTCTCGATATCTTGACCTTGTGATCCACCCGTCTCAGCCTCCCAAAGTGCTGGGATTATAGACATGAGTCACCGCACCCCGCCTCTCTTTCACTTTTGAAGGATAATTTTGATGGGTACAGAATCCTAGGTGTGTGGGTTTTTTCTTTCAACACTAGATATTTTATTCCATTCTCTTCTTTCTTGTGTAGTTCCTGACGAGTTCAATGTAATTCTGTTTTTTTCTTCTGAGACAGGTTTCACTCTGCCCAAGCTGGAGTGCAGTGGCATGATCTTGACTTAATGTAGCCTCAAAAATCTCCCAGGCTCAAGTGATCCTCTTGCCTCAACCTCCCGAGTAGCTGGAACCACAGGCACACATCATCAATCCCCGCTAATTTTTTGTAGAGATGGGGTTTCTCTATGTTGCCCAGGCTGGTCTCAAACTCCTGAGCGCAATCAATCCTCCTGCCTTGGCCTCCAAAATTTTGCAATTATAAGTGTGAGCCACTGCACCCTGCCTAGTGTAATTCTTATAGTAGTTCCTCTACAAGTAATGTGTATATTTTCCTTTGGCTTCTTTCAAAGTTTTTTTTTTTTTTTTTTGAGATGAAGTCTTGCTCTGTTGTCCAGGCTGGAGTGCAGTGGTGTGATTTCAGCTCACTGCAATCTCCACCTCCTGGGTTTAAGCCATTCTCCTGCTTCGGCCACCTGAGTAGCTGGGATTGCAGGTGCCCATCACCTCGCCCGGCTAATTTTTGCATTTTTATTAGAAACTGTGTTTCCCCATGTTGGCCAGGCTGGTCTTGAACTCCTGACCTCAATTGATCTGCCTGCCTTGGCCTCCCAAAGTGCCGGGATTACAGGTGTGAGCCACCGCACCTGGCTTCTTTCACAGTTTTTATCTTTGATTTTACAAAATTTGAATGAGATGATGAGATATTGACTTCTTTTTATTTATCCTGTTTGGTGTTCTGAGATCCTGGATCTGTGGCTTGGTTTCTGTCAATAATTTTGGTGAGTTTGCAGGCACTATTAAAGTATTTCTTCTGCTCCTTTCATTCTTCTCCTTTTAGTATTCCCTTTACAAAGATGTTATTCCTTTTGTAAATGTCCTGCCATTTTTGGATATTCTTTTCTGTTTTCCTCAGTCTTTTTTTTCTCTTGCTTTTCAGCTTGGGAAGTTCTGCTGACATTTCCTCAGGCTCACTGACTCCTTCCTTAACCATGTGCAGTCCACTGATGAGCCCATCAAAGGCCTTCTCCGTTTCTGTTATAGCATTTTTTATTTCTAGCATTCCCTTATGATTCTTTCTTAGCGTTTCCACTTCTCTGCTTACATATCATTGGTTCTTACATTGCTTCCACTTTTTCCATTAGAGCCTTAATCATAGTTATTTTAAATTCTCAGGCTGATAATCATCAAATCTCTGTATATATCAGTCTGGTTTTGATGCATGCTCCATCTCTTCCAACTGTGGTTTTTGCCCTTGAGTATGCTTTGAAAATTTTAGGATGAAGATGAGAGAGTTGTTTGTTTCAAAGAAAATAGATACTGGCTGGGTGTGGTGGCTTATCCCTGTAATCCCAGCACTTTGGGAGGCTGAGGCGGGCAGATCACCTGAGGTCAGGAATTTGAGATAAGCCTGACCAACATGGCAAAACCCAATCTCTACTAAAAATACAAAGATTAGCCAGGCATGATGGCATGCACCTGTAATTCCAGCTACTTCGGAGGCTAAGGCAGGAGAATCAGTTGAATCTGGGAGGCAGAGATTGCAGTGAACAGAGATGGCACCATTGCACTCCAGCCTGGGCAACAAGAGCCAAACTCCTTCTCAAAAAAAAAAAGAAAGAAAAAGAAAAAGGAGTCTTCCTATTATTTATTAGTTTGGGACAGGTGCTGAGGCTGAGGAGTGGCCAAGCACTGAAAGAATTTGACCGGTCATCCCAAGTGGTTACCCCAACTCTCAAAATCTACAAAGCTGTCCAAAAGCATTTGCACTTCCTTTTCTTTTCTTTCTTTCTTTCTCTCTTTCTTTCTTTCTTTCTTTCTTTCTTTCTTTCTTTCTTTCTTTCTTTCTTTCTTTCTTTCTTTCTTTCTTTCTTTCTTTCTTTCTTTCTTTCTTTCTTTCTTTCTTTCTTTCTTCTTTCTCTTGTTAAGGCTGAGTTTCACTCTTGTTGCCTAGAGTGAAATGGCATGATCTTGGCTCACCACAACCTCCACCTCCTGGGTTCAGGTGATTCTCCTGCCTCAGCCTCCTGAGTAGCTGGGATTACAGGCAGGTACCACCATACCCAGCTAATTTCTGTATTTTTAGTAGAGACGGGGTTTCTCCATGTTGGTCAGGCTGGTTTCAAACGCCTGACCTCGGGTGATCTGCCTGCCTCGGCCTCCCAAAGTGCTGGGATTACAGGCATGAGCCACTGCCCCTGGCTGAAGTCATATTTGAAATCTCTGTAAGACCCCATCAAGACCGGCTCACGCCTGTAATCCAAACACTTTGGAGGCCAAGGCGGGTGGATCACCTGAGGTCAGGAGTTCAAGACCAGTCTGACCAACATGGTGAAACCCCATCTTTATTTTAAAACAAACAAACAAACAAAACAAAACAAAAAAAAACCATCAGACTGTATTTGACCTGACTTGAAGTTTGTCTGAGGCAAAAAAGCCTTTTCTCTGGCACAGCTGTCAAAAACCATGAGAGGCAATTGTTTAACTTTGTGGCTATTTGAAGTGGTGGATTACAGTTGAGGCAAACAATAGATTTAAAAGTTTAAAGGGAAAGCTGGGAAGTGAGATGACCATATGGCTTGTCAAAAGTTCTGACACATTCCTGGGTATCTAGAAAAGGACACCAAATAACCAGTCCCTCTAAAACCATGGGCGCTTAGTCTCTAGTGAACCTCGCTGGCAGACAATGTTCCATACATGCTGTCACAACTCGTTGGAGAAATGTTTTGTGCCTGTGTGATTTGTTTGGACAGGATTCTTGGAAGGCTGTGCCTGGTTTCCTCTGAACTTTGCCCGATGCACTTTTTTTTGTTGTTGTTTATTTTGCTAGGCATGTTTTCACTGTCAGAAATCACAGCCAGGTGTATGACTATATACTGAGTCCAGTGCTTTATCCTAGAGAATCACTGAACGTGTGGTGCTCTTCGGCCTCTTCAACACAGGCTGACTGGTACACCAGAGAAAAAAAAGCAACCAATAGATACCATCCCTGAGGAAGTCCAGGAATTGGATTTACTAGACAAAGATTATATTAGCTGTTTTAAATGTATTCAAAGAATTAAATAAAACTATACATGAAGCACTAAAAGATAGGGTGACAATTATGTTTCACAAAATAGAAAACAGTAATAAAGTTGTAAATCATAAAAGAGAACTACATAGAATTTCTGAAATTGAAAAGTAAAACACCAACTAAAAATTTACTCCAGGGGTTCGTATGTGTTTCCTAGGGTTGCCAAAACAAATCATCTCGGTGACTTAAAACAGCAGAAAGTTATTTGCTTACATTGCTGGAGGATAGAAGTCCAAAGTTAAAGCATCAGCTGGGCTGTGCACTACTCGAAGGCTCTAGGGAATTACCCTTCTTTGCTTCTTTCTAGCTTCTGGTGGTTGCTGGAAATCTTGGGCTTTCCTTGGCTTGAAGCTGCACCACTCTGATCTCTGCCTGTGTCGTCACATGGCTTTCTTTACTCTGTGCCTGTGTTCAAATCTCCCTGCTCTTATAAGAGAAACAGTAACTGGATTAGGGCCCACCCTAATACAAGATGCCCTCATCTTAATTGATTACATCTGCAAATACCATATTTCCAAATAAAGCCACATTTACTGGTACTAAGGAAGAGGGCTTTGAACATATCATTTTGGAGAACATGATTCAACCCGCAGCAGTGCTGAACAGCAGATTTCAGCAGGTAGAAAGATTCTGTGAAATTGTAGATTGGTCAATTGAGATTATCTAGCCTGATGTTAAAGAAAAAAAAGGAAAGAGCCTCAGAGAACTATGGAACGCTATCAAGCAATGTCAACATACACATAAAAAGAGTCCCAGAAGGAAATGAGTGAGAGAAAGGGGGTGCAAGAATATGTGAAGTCATAATAGCCAAAAACCTCTCCAATTTTGTGAAAAACATTAATCAAAATATGCAAGAAGTTTAATACACTCCAAGTAGCATAAACTCACATCTTAATAAGTTAATCAAAAACCAAAGGCAAAGAGATAATCGTGAGAACAGCAAGCAAGAAATAAATTGTCATGTATAAAGAATCATTGGTAAGATTAACAACTACAAACTTTCAGTTTAAGATAAATTCTAAGGATCTAATGCATAGCATGGTAACTGTAGGTAATCGTACTGTACTGTATACTTGAAATTTGCTAACAGAGCAGGTCTTAAGCGTTCTCATTTTAAAAAAGTAACTATGTAATGTGATGAATGTCTTAACTGACTTGGTTGTGGCAATCAATTCACAATGCATATGTGTATCAAATCATCACACTGTACATTTTGAATGTAAAGAATACTTTTTGTTAGTTATACCACAATAAAGCTGAAAGAAAGAATCCTTGGAGGCCAGAAGGCAGTGGGATGACATATTCAAAATTCTGAAAGGAAAAATAAATGTCAACCAAGAATTTTTAATCTAGCAGAGGTGTCCTTCAAAAAATGGAGAGGTGAGAGGATTCCCAGATAGACAACATTTGAGAGAATTCATTGCTATCAGACCAGCCCCATCAGAAACATTAAACAGAGTCCTTCCAGCTGAAATGAAGATGAGAGAGTAATTCAAATCCACATGAATAAATAAAGAGCACAGGTAAAGTTATATAAGTAAAAACAAGACAGTATGTCTAAATAAATAAAATGTATGGGCTGGATGTGGTGGCTCATGCCTGTAATCCCAGCACTTCGGGAGGCTAAGGTGGGTGGAGTGCTTGAGCTCAGGAGTTTGTGACCAGCCTTGGCAACATGGCAAAACCCCATCTCTATAAAAAATACAAAATTAGTCAGGTGTGGTGGTGTATGCCTGTAGTCCTAGCTACTTGAGGAAGCTGAGGTGAAGGATGGCTTGGGCCCAGAAGGCAGAGATTGCAGTGAACTGAGATCACACCACTGTACTCCAGCCTGGGAGACAGAGTGAGACCCTGTCTCAGTAAGTAAGTAAGTAAGTAAATAAATAAATAAAATGTATGTAGTAAAAATGTATAAATAATGTGTTTTTCATGTATCTGTTTTGAAGGACAACTAAATAAAGCAAATATAAATTTATGTTCCTGAGCACACAATGTATAAAGATGTAATTTGTATGAAAATAAATAGCATACAGAGTGGGGCATGGAACATGTATGGGAGAAAAATGTTTATATGCTATTGAAATTATTAATCATACTTAAATGTTATAAGTTGTTAATTGTAGTCTCCAGGGCAACTATTAAAACAAAATAATTTCAAAAATACATATGACAAAAGAAACAGCACAGGGATTAAATCAGCACAATAGGAAATACCTAACACAAAACAAGGTGGTAATGGAGGAATATCAAAAGCAAAAGTCATACCACATATAGAAAAGTAGCAAAATAGAATATTTCAATCCTGCTAGTATGTTACTAAACTCTCTTAATTAGTAATTAAATCAAATAGACTTTGATTATACACTTCAGTTAAGTGGCAGAGAGTGGTAGAACAGATAAAAAAATGTGATCTACCTATATGCTGTCTACAAGAGTCAAACTTTAAATTCAAGACACAAAGACGATCAAAGTAATAGAACAGGAAGAAATGCATCAAGCAAATATTAACCAAAAGAGAGCCAGAATTGGGTCAAATAGACTTAGGACAAAGTTATTCCTAGAGATGAAGAACATTTTATAAGGATCAAAGGGTCCATCCTTCAAGGGTATAATAATTACAAAATTGCTATGCAATTATAAATGTAAAAATTATAAAATTGAATTTTGCACTTAACAACAGAGCTTTAAAATACATAAAGGAAAACTGTCAGAATGGAAAGGTGAAATAGACACTTCAGCAATACTATTTGGAGACTTCAATACCTAATTTGAAATAATGGATAAACAATGAGGCAGAAAAGTTCAACAAGGAAGTAGAAGGCTTGAACAATACTCTCTGAGAAACCTAATGGGCATCTACAAGATTGCTCCACTCAGCAATAGCAAGACACACATTCTTCTCAAGACACATCAAACACTCCCTAAAATAGACCATATGATAGGCAAAAAAACAAATCTCCATAAATTTAAAGTGATTCAAATCATACAAGTTATGCTCTTGGGCCACAATGTAACAAAATCAAAAATAGGCAAAAATTTAGGAAATTCACAAATATAGGTTAATCAAATAATACCACTTCTATATAGCTTATGGGTCAAAGACACTACAATAGGAATTAATAAAATACTTTATTTTTATTTTTTATTTTTTTATTTTTTGAGATGAAATCTCACTCTATCGCCCAGGCTGGAGTGCAATGGTGTGATCTCGGCTCTCTGCAACCTCTGCCTCCCAGGTTCAATCGACTCTCCTGCCTTAGCCTTCCGATTGGATGGGATTACAGGCATCTGCCACTACACTTGGCTAATTTTTGTATTTTAGTAGAGATAGGGTTTCACCATCTTGGCCAGGCTGGTCTCGAACTCCTGACCTCAGGTGATCTGCCCACTTCAGCCTCCCAAAGTGCTAGGATTACAGGTGTGAGCCACTGCACCCAGCCATAATAAAATACTTTAGATAGATGAATGCGATAACACAAGATACCAAAACTTAAGGGATACAGCAAAAGCTGTGCATCGAGGGAGATTTATACCCTATATTAAATGCATTTAATATAGGAAATGCTTATCTTAGAACACATGAAATACCTGAAATCAGTAACTTAATCTTCCACCTAAGAAACTGAAAAAAAAAAAGTGCAAACTAAACCAAAGTAAGCAGAATGAATGGAGATTATAATGAAAATAAATAAAATGGAGAAAAGAAACATAATAATCAATGACCAAAATTTCCTTGAAAATGTCAGAAAAAATTGACAAACTTTTAGCTAGACAGACCTAGAAAAAGAAGACTCAGATTAATACCAACCTACAAAAATATAAAAAGATTATAATACCATGAACAATTGTATGCCAACAAACTATATAAACTAGACAAAATGAAGAAATATCTAGAAAGGCACAAACCGACAAAACTTAAAAAGCTAAAGAAAGAGAGATCCAAGATGGCCAATTAGCAACAGCTCAGGAATGTAGCTCCCAGTGAAAGCGCAGAGAACGAGTGGACGCCGCACTTTCCGACGAATTTTTGTTGCCCACAGACCGGGAGATTCCTGGCAGAGGAGCCACACGG
>CAUYQU010093433.1:0-36667 GCA_963574635.1 Cheracebus regulus | reverse complement strand
ACCTATTCTAAAAGTGATCACGTAATAGGAAATAAATCACTTTTTAGTAATTGCATAAGCATTTTACAGATTTAAATGAAATCCTGAGCAATAGAGCAAGATTTTCGTTCTCTCTCCCTCTTTCTCTTTCTTTCTTTTTTCTCTTTTATTCTACTTCTTTCTCCCTCTTAAAAAAAAAAAGAAAGAAAAAGAAAGAAATTCTCTTTTGTGATAAACATCAAGTGACATTGAGAAGAAGCAAAAAAGAGTAAGAAAAGAAATTAAAATAAACAATGGATAACTAAGTGTTAAACGGAATACTAAGGTTGTTATGGAATAGAATGGAATGGCATTATGCCTCTGTGGAATACCAATGCTGTTAAGTAATTGAAGATTTCCAAATCTCCACAATATATCAGTCCCACTACCGAGTCCTTGTGAAAATGATTCCCTTTGTTGTAGTCACAGTATTTATATGAGTTTAAATATGCCTTCTCTATCATAAACTGGCAAAGTCACTTTTCAAAAGTCCTATATGAAAATGTTCCCCTACATCAAAAGATTAGAAAATTATAACTCCTTTAGAGCTTCAGTTAAAATGGATCAAAGGTGAAGGACAGAAGGAACTTTGCACAGTACAATAGAGAAACTGCTAGAACTGGACCTCAGATGCCTTGATTCTTAACAGTTTCTGGACAAAAATAATCATAGGCTTGTATTCAAGCAGAACAAGGGCTCCTTCATTCCTGTGTTTGTGGTTGTGCAATCTTGAGATCTTTCTGAACCTCCATGGTCTCTTCTGGAAAACAGGCAAACTATACCTATAATCCGAAAGTGGTCTAAACTTGGAATGACACTCAAATGTAAAACACTGACATCAACATATTAATGTTGCAGACACAGAGCTCTAACATTTGTTTTTAATATAAAATAACAAAAGTCAAAAAAGGTTCTAAATGATGAATGAAAACATTTTCCAATAGAAAAAAAAATGTTAAATGCTCAGTTACCATCTTTATTTATCCTACATATTCTCAAAGTAAAACACACATTCAGTTGTTTAATTTCCCTTTGAGTGTGCAGCGGAAACATGGCAAAGATAATCTAATCTAAAAGTTTAAATTATCAGGAATGATTGAAACATTCTGGAAAAGAGAGGGAATGATTGGACCTGAACTGCTGGATATAAAACATCTTAGAGATCTATACTGAAAGAATATGTTACAGATACGACTGATAAAACGAAAATAACACAAAGACTAGTCTATAACTGAATTAAGTTCATGTGATTAAAGTGACAACAAGACCATCAATTTACTAATGAAAAATCTGCTTGAGAGGCAACATGGTTATATTTCTACCTCTCTTCACACTTAAAAATACACTTTCTAACAGAAAAAAAAAGAACAGAAAAACATACTTTCTATGAAGTAGGTCAATAACACATTAAAATATACAGAAAAAATAGGTAGATAATTACTTAAAATATTTTTCTAAGTATTATGGTAAAATAAACAACAGTAAAGGAATTAAGATAGCTCTACTACACACATATTTTTAAATGTTTTAAAGGTAACAAAATGTAGGTACAAAACTTCAGAAAATGTCACAATATATGACTAGGTGCTATATATGTATTGAGATAGTTACAACTCAGTAAAAATCTAAAAGTACTACAAGGAAAATAATGCAAATCATGAATAAAATATTCTTAAAGTTAAAATGTCAAATACTAATACATATGTGAAAATAATTGGGTAAATGGACACCTCTTTCTGTTTGGAGGTTAATCAATGTGATTGTCTATAGGTGAAAGTGTTGATATAAACTCAAAGGCTTTAAAATCTTCCTGCCTTGTAATTCAGTAATTCCACTTTCAAATATTTGTTTACATGTAACAATCAGAGACGCCCACAAAATGTATATATTGTATAATATCTTATATAATGGTGACAACTTAAACATGCAGCATTAGAAGATTATAAACCTCTAATTTCAATATAATTTTAAACCTGCTAACCATATTAGCAATTAATATTGATGTTTTTCAAATGGCAGAAAAGCAAGGGCAGTTTTCTTTTTTTTTCCCCCCTTCCATATTTTACTAATCTACTATAAACCTATACTGCTTATACAGTAAGGGAAATTGTTATAAACTTACATTAAAACAGAAGTGATGTATGATAGACAAGAAACAATAATTTAGCTTGTATTCATAGAATCCACAGGAGAGTAGTGGATTGCATGGGGACTTAAATGCCTGACTAAGGAATTTCTGTGTCATTGAGTAGCCAGTGGGGAACCATCAAAGATCTTTGAGCATAGAATTCACAGAGTCAATTTGGCAGTTGTGTATGTGACTAAGTGAACAGCTTTGAATCTAGTTGCAAAGAGGCCAGTTGTGAGAGTTTAGGGACCTTCAGAATGTAACATCAGGAATTTCAAGATAATCAGATACACTTAAATCACAAGTAGTTCTTTCATTACATAGTCAAAGTAAACTGCCATAAGATGCAGCACTATTCTAAGCTTTGTATTCCTCTCTCAGTGATCTCTTAGAAAGAATAGGCATGGAGTTCATGAGATTCATATGAAGAACCAACTGACAGCACCACATCTACAGTCTGGGTCCTGGGGTTTTAAGCATATCATGTTGCTTTTAGGCTAGATTTAACTGTGAGGATAATAAGAAACATGGGTTTCTCTGTTACTTCTAACTAGGAACTCTATGCATTGAACTGTTGGAAACTCAAATATTTCAGAAACAGATGGCAAAAATAATGAATTCACATGGATTTTTAAAGGGCTCTTAGACATGTAGAGCATTGTCAGTTAGCTCTATCAGTGATAGGGGCTGTTTTGGTATTTCCCGGCCCACCCAAACCTTTGGAGCCATTTTTGTTCACAGTTACAACATAGGTTTCAATGTGTGTCTATAAACTGATTTCAAACTTGCTTAAAGTAACCCTTTACAAATGATCTCCTTAAATTACTAAACATATAAATCATACCTTCTTATACAATAAAATCAGTTTAACCTGTAGGATCCCCCTCTTTCTGTAAGAGAATTCTTCATCTCACTATTAAATTAGTTACATTTCACTGAAATAAAAACCATTTCCTCTTCCCTAAATGTATTTTGCTTTATTTCCTTTACAAGATCATCGTACTCTTGAACTCAAATCCTCTCCCTTCACTAACACAGCTACATCTAGTCTGCAGTCATATATCTTGCCATTAACAGTCTTTCAAAATGGACACTTCTTGGCCTTGGAGTTTCTGTTTCATCCATTCAGTATTCTATGTTTCTTTTTCATAGTTGGACCACAAACTGATTAGAAAAATAGATGACGTAAAACTGCCTACACTTTTTGGCAAAAGAACAAAAATATAGAGGATTATAATATTTTTGTTCTAAGAATAAAACCAGATAAAATGAAAAGCTTTCCTTACTCTGTCTGTAATTTAGTAAACTAAAACGATGCTATGTAGCAAAGAAACTCTAAACTTTGAAAATGAAAACAGAAGGAGCAGAACATCTTATATTAGCCCATAAAACACCATATTCTTTGGCTACTGGTTTTGAGAATCACACTGTAGATTACTGGAAAAGAAGGGGTCATTGACAAGAAAGTCCTGAAATAAATTCTCTGTGTACTCAGAGATGAAGTGAGCATATGTATTAACTATTATAACACTTGCCTATTTCTGAAATAAATTTGTACTTTTTTTCTTTACTCAATTTAGAAAAGATACATGATTTTTATGAGTGAGAGCAGAAATGATGCAGCCTCTTTTTAAAACTGTTATGAAACACTTTTGTGTGGTTTTTGTTTTTGTTTTTTTTTAAGTAAGCAGCTTTTCACTTTCTTCTTGGCCATTAAATTTATACATATCTGAAGAATGATATTTACTGTCCAAAGCTTATCTTTTGACAATTGCTCGAATGTGTGATACAATAATAGGCCAAGATCAATGTATTTAAGTATATCAGATATATAATATTTAATAATCTACTAAGAATAAATGTTTTTATACATTATAAAATACAGAAATCTAAGAAATATACATATATATTTATAACCATATACCTATATATTAGTGTGTAGTGTAGGAAAAAAATTTTGAAGGGACTCCAAGTCAGCTAGAAATTTGCTCAATACTCTACATGGCCACTAAGTTGATGATACCATTGAACAGGTCGTCCAACTTTTCAAATCTATTCATTAGTAAAATTAAAATATTGATGTTAGAATAAGGGACATTAAACATATAAAATGTCTCCCATGTAAAAGAGAGTCAAAAAAAGTATCCTTGGTTATTTCAGAGTAATTGTTAGGATTATACTGGATAACTTTAAAACTCTTGGGCCTCTGCTTTATATGTGTTTGCTATTTACCAATTTATTCATTTATCCATCCTAGGCATTTTAAGTACTTACTATGTGCTAGATATATGTTAACTGTTTGACATTTAAAGAGTTAAGTGTTCTGTATAAAATTCAAGATAAACGTAAGATATTCAAGGTTATCTTAAGCTTAACTGTATTTCCAGACTTGTTCTGTATTTAATGTAGCAAAGGATTATATCATCTTTAAGTGAAAAGCAGCAGGTTAATCATTAGTTGTGATTTCATATTTCATGGTAAAACTTAATTTGGCCCTACCACAATTCTAATTTTAATATGGTAATGATGGTAGCAGCAGCCCATCTGAAGCAGCCACTGAGAACATGCTGGCTACAGCAGAGGAGGTGAGGCCAGGGCTGCACATTCCATGGATCAGGTGGGAGCTGGGAGCAGGCAGGAACCCTGCTTTCCCAGGCGCAGCTGCAGCCACTGAGTCATGGCTGCAGATGGATTGAGCATCCCTGTGCTCCTGGGCCCAGGAAGGCCCCCTGCCCATGCAGGCTGAGAAGTGCCCACTCCCACTGCCTGGCCTCCCTCCAGCCTCTCCCCACTCCTGCCCTCACTCTGATTTTGGAACAAAGTTGAGGCTGAGCACATGAGCTGTTGCAACCCAGCTCTATGTGTGGGTGCTCAGTGTAGTGCTAACATGCCAGCACCCTATGGCCTCGGTCCCATGTGAAATTTGGGTGCCAAGGAGCATGGGAGGGAGGCCAAGGTGGAGCTGTCTCCATGCAGGTCTGCAGGTTCTCCTTGGGATGAACAGCCTGAGCATGATTGATGGTGGCAGACAGGCTCCTTGGTGGAAAGGGGTGGGTCCCCAGTGAAGGATTGTGGGGATTTAATTGGATAAATTCTCAGCCTCAAGTATGGGGGCGGGGCTGTCACTTCCAGGTGGCCTGTCCATGGATATCCATGGGCCAGTCAACATGACTCCCTTCTAAAGTCTATAAAAACCCTGCACTCAGACTCACAGAGACATTGGGACAACCTCCCTACAACCTCCCTGTGACTCACTGTGGGCCTCCTCTCCACTGAGGACTACAGATGTCCAGATGACCTGCCTGTGGAAAGCACTACCCACTGCAGGTCTCCTTTCCGCTGAAAGCTGGACACTTGTCAGGACAACCTGCTTGCAGAAAGAAGCTACCCACTTTGGGTCTCTTGAGAGCTGTTCTGTTGCTCAATGAAGCTCCTCTCCCCTTAGCTCACCCTCCAGTTGTCTGTGTACCTCATTCTTCCTGGACATGGGACAGAAATCGGGACCCGAACTGAAACCTGCCAAATGGTAGGACCGAAAGAGCTGTAACACAAACAGGGCTGAAATGCCTTCTTGCTCACCATGTTGCAAGCAACAAGGAGAGAAGAGCTACAGTCCTTCAAGGAGCCTAGACCTAGGGGCTCCCCAAGACAGGGCTGTGACACTCTCTTCGGGGCTCCGTGGTTTCTGGTGTCTCCAAGCTTTTGGGTGCCACTGTGTTCCCCTTGTCCAGATGTAGGTGCCCACAGTGGAAGCTACATGCAGTACATCTGGTCCAGCCACAGCCTTGCACAGAGCCAGCACCTGTGCCAGCACCTGCAGCTGCCTGTCCTGCCACAGCAGCCAGAATGCCTGGCTGTGCAAAGTGGCTGGACTGTGCACTCGGTTGCCCACACACCCCTCACTGCTCCATACCTGGCTCATCCTTGGCAGCTGTGGGATCCCGGCTGGTAGTGCAAACCGAGCACAGCCTGCCAGGCTAAGGCAGTGGAACAAGCCCAGCAGGCATGAGCAATACTCAGGCAGAAGGTGCTGTCTGCCACAGAGGATTCCGGCTGGCAAACTGACATGACATGGATCCCATGACAGTATAGTCTGGGTAATGCAGTTCTGATTCGGGATATTTATCTTTAAAAAATAATTAACATAGTTAAATTATTTTTAAAAGATAAATATCCCGAATCAGAACTGCACATATTTACTAGTAACTGATAACAGTGATACAGAACTAAAGAGTTGCATACTAAATAATACGAAATATGTTAAATTGTGACAGTGAATGGGAATGAGGCAGATACATTCAAAATCTCATGACAAAGCAATAAACAACTTGTTTAATCCATTTCAAGGTAGAAATAGCATCTAAGGACAATAATAATAATATCCATTTAGAGAAAAAGACTAATTTCCATTTGTATCATTAGTATTGTATGGCATATAGCCTGATCCAAACACTTATTATGGGAATAAAGATTGAGCCACAAGAATACAGTAGAGACTAATTAAATTCACACATATGAACGTAAAATCACAATTTTTAATCAAATAAATCAACAATTTTAATTACAATGGTACTATATTAAATAACTATGGTGGGGCCAAGTTGAACATTTTAATAAATTTGAATAAGGATACATTAATTTCACTGCAATGAATGCATATTTGAGGGAATATGGAATTTTCCTTTTCAATAATGTAATAATAACATTATAATATGGACCCAAAAAGCAACAACTATTAATTAGGCCACCAAAATATTTTAGCATGATTTCAACAGTTTGGCTCAATTCCATGATTACCATGTCATATTCGGTTAATTTTAGTCAAAATCATGGGGGCTACTTGAAGTGGTATAAGTAGTCTCAACACAGTGTCTGAAAAACAGCTGTGGAACTAAAATACAAATGTATATATTTTATTAATTTTCTTTCAGTGACACCTAACCCGTTTTAGACTCTCACAAATTTGAAATTTTAAAGAAGTAATGGAGGTTACTCATCTATCATCTATCATAAGAAAGAAATAAAAGATAATCTTTAGTTTGTTGAAAGTGGGCTCTCCACCTTTGCCACTTTTACACTTTACCCTTTCTCACCCTCTCCCCACTTTATGTTCAGACCCTAACATTATTTTTACCAAGTAGGATCTTGATTTATTTTCAAGTTCTATTTTGCCAATGAGAATTAGGTAATTGTGTGTTATGAAAATGATTAAATTCATTTCCCTAGGTAAGTTTATAATGTAACCTAATCACGTAGTTTGGCATATTTCATTCTTTAAATGCATCTGTCTTCAATTGGTTTGCTTATAGAATCAGTCCAAATCCAAACATCTTCCCTATTCATAATTACAAATAAACCTTCAATTCTGATTTTTAAAAAGCTTTCTCTAAAATTTGTGTCTAATGCTTCCTAACCTGTAATCAATAGTTATGCTAACGATTTGAATAAAAGTTTCTATAAAACCTTAATATTTAGCATTATAATGACATGAGAATTATTTCAAAAAACATACCTTCAGTAAGACTAAATTGATTTTCAAGCAATTTTAGCAATAGAAAAATATTTTATTTTTGGTGAAAATATTTCTTTGGGTTAATTTTTAAAAGCTGAGTCAAACATTTCTTGTATTTCTCTTTTTAATTTTAAGACAAGCTATTTTTCGTTTTGAAGCTCTGATTTTTTTTAATTTATGAGATGAAAAATCACAACATATGTGATGAATCTCTGGGCAAAGGATAATATGCCTCTTGATGTGCATTATACAATATTGCTATTTTTAACCATAACGAGTAACCACTTACTATGTACATAACACTTATTTTGTGTACTAAATTTCTGTAATATTTTATAGAAATACATGGGTCCTTGATTTCAAGGGTTTGATAATTCAGTTGAGAAGGATTTGCACATACAAATCAAAGAATTTAATAATAAATAGACTGACAAAGCAACATCTACGTTAGCATACATTTTTTAAAAGTCGTCATAATATAGTTTTAAGCTCATCATATGGAAAACTGTTATGCAAAAGTGTTCACTTGCAGAAAATTAAAATATGGAAAGGATTATTTTAAAGTCACAGTATGCTGTTGTCTAGAAGATAAGCCAGGTGGCCCCTGAACTGTCAACTAGTAATGATGCATTTGTACAAGTAAACCGAAGAAAATAATTTTCCAAAAATACTCAACGAACTTGTGATTGCCCTCTCTTCACTTTTTTTTAGAGCAGCAAAGACCCATGACCACAGAATAATGACTTTATTTCCACTGAGAATTAAAATTTAAATACAAATACCTATGTGTTTTGTTTTATGATGCCTTTAAAAAAGCAATTCTTAAAAAAAGAGGGACATTATAGGAGAGACCCAACTACATAAGGGATCTGTGTGACTTTTATTGTGTGGTTCTTAATGACCGATGATTATCGAAGACTTCCTATGCACCAAGCACTAAATACATAATATTTATAATCTCACAACAATTTTACAAGGTTGGTGTGATCCTTCTTTCACAGATATGGAAGCAGATGTTCCTTGAATCTAGATAACATAATTCACTCAGGAAATGGCTGAGCCTTGATTTGTATATGTCTGTTTATCTCTCTGACTCTAGGCTGATGTTTTGTTTTTATATTATCCACTCAAAGCTTTCTCACTCAATGCAGTCCATTTTATCCTATTATCCTGTTTCATTTTAGTATAATGTTCACTGTCCGAAATTATACAAATTAATTGTTCACAGGTTTGTAGGCTTATCCATTAGAATGCAAATTTCATGAGGCCAATGCCTTCTGTATTCCTAGCATGTAGAACATAGTGACTACTCAATGCTTATTAGTTACTGATAAAAAAAAACAGCCTGGTCTAATAGAATCTCATGCCCCTTTCCTTATATGGCATGTAGTTGTTTCAGATGGCAGCTTGGAATAATATTTATTTAACCAAAATGAGTTAAGATTGTAATTCTTTGTGCATATGTACATTTATTTATAATATTTTCCAATCACTTTTTAAAAAATAAGCATAACAGATCAAATTAAATACCTAAATTTGGTACACAAAATGAGGAAAGTAATGAGTCTAGTAATATGTGCAATTAAGATATAGTCACTATCATTCTGAGATATTAACCTACGAACATTTTCTATCTTATTCTTTTAGACAAGTGATCCCTCAAGCTATATAAAACTTTACATGAACACATGAACAAACATACTTGTTTTCAGGATAGGTGAGCATGAGCCCAAAGGGGTCCCTCTTAGGTTGTACTGTGTAATAGTCTATGCTAGGTCTAAAAAATAAACACCAGTCAAGTAATGATTCATCGTGAAAATAGTTACTAAGTTCCCAAAACTACTACCAAGGTTTTAAAGGGAATATTAGAGAAATTTCAAATTCACTGTTATATTACTTATTTTTAAATAACCATTGTAAAAGTAACAACTTTTTTGCCACTCATTCTTCTAAAGACATGTTTTCTTAGTTATTTCAGTGGAGGTGGGATAGTTGCCGAAAATTAGCACGCCAAGTCTTATTTTTGATTGGCTTTGATAAGAATGGGAACAGAAGATAAAATGCAATAGCTATAAAAAAGTGAGATTATTATGTAACTTTCACTTTTTAAACTAATTAAGCCTCCTATGACACCATTGTCATTTATCATAAAGTTATTAATTTCATATAATTAATAGTGTTATTACCCTGGCCTGGAGCTAATCTTAGAAAATTCACACAAAAGTTTAGATGCATTTCATTCATCCACTCATTAGTTATGTCATGTCACTGTCCTCACCTTGTCAGTAAGCACATTCATGTTACATACATTTTTAACAGTGCAATTTGATACCAGAATAATGTCAGTTAGATTACATCTATGTCATTTTCTTCACTACAGTTCCAACTTTCATTAGAGTCAGGCTCCAACTGTCACATGTGCGTCTGCTCAATACTCCTTACAATGTCATATTTACATTTACTGTTATTAATACGATTTCCATCATCATCATTTTCTTTATCTCTATTATTAAACTTACTCTGAACATTTACTCTCTGCTAGGCAGGGCATTTGGATACATTATATGTATTTACCTTCAAAGCAGGTATATGATACAATTATTAGATTGTCATTTAATATGTGAAAGAAACACATCTGTCCAAGAAAACATAGGTACTGTGTGGTACCTATGATCAGAAGCAGAACTCTTACCCTGAACAATTATATTTCACTGTAATCCTCCCCATACATTGCTTGCCCTCTTTCTCTCTCAGCTTCATAAATCTTGCATGGAAGAGATTCTCATTTGTACTGGGTCTGCTGTTCCTAATAGTGTATATTAACTAATTAAGGCACTATCAAAGAATTAAAAGAATATGTGAAGCTACAAACTTTCCAAACTAAAAAAAAAAAACTGGCTATCATTTTCTTTCTCTCTCTCTCCCCCTCCCTCTCTCCCTGTCCTCCCTCTCTCACCCTTCCTCCCTCCCTCCTTCCTTCCTTTCTTCCTACTCTGCTTCCTTCTCTGTTTTCCTTTCTCCCTTCCTTCCTTCCTTCTTCCCTCCTTCCTGGCCTCCCTACCTCTCTCCCTACCTTCCTCCATCCATCCCTCACCACCTCCCAGTCCGTTCTTTTCCTTTCCCGTCCCTCCTTCCTTCCCTCCGTCCCTCCTGCCTTCCTTCCTTCCTTCCCCACTCCCTTCTTTATTTATTTCCTTCCTTGATAGGGTCTCACTCTGTTACCCAGGCTGGAGTGCAGTCGAACAATCACAGCTCACTGTAGCTTCGACCTCCCCATGTTCCAGTGGTCCTCACATCTCCACTTTCCAAGTAGCTGGGACTACAGGTGTGTGTCACCACATCTGGCTAATTTTTTGTTATTTTTTTGTAGAGATAGAGTTTCTCCATGTTACCCAGGCTCGTTTAATTTTCTTATCACTTGATTAAAATGCAAAAATGTGTAAGGCTTCTGCAAGGTAATGTCATTTATGTATTTGGGCCTCCTTTTCCTTTTCCTTGTAACTTTAGCCCAATCTCAGTATAATATTTGACTTTTCAGTTAAAATCATGTCACTGACCTTGGTGGAATCTTACTTCCTACTTTTAGATTCAAATTCCTAATTAATATTCTGCCTTTAGGTTGAAACTTTACTTAACTTAATTTCAAATTCACAATATAATACACTACTGAGTTAAAAAGTATAGTGGGAGAGTAGATTAAATAAACTCATAATCTTAATTAGATACATATAACTTTACTCAAAACAAAACCCACTCAAAATATTTATAACTATTTATCTTCTGCATTCATCCCTAGAAAAGAGCAAAGAAAAATTCATTCATAATGCAGATGATTTCCAATGGTCCATGTCTTATAACTTCAACCACAAGATTGTCAGCTGTAAGAAATATTCCCCACCCAAATTGCAAGTGATATAATGACCATTCCTCCCATCATTAATATTTACTTTTTTTCCATATGGTAACAGAAAAAAACAATTTACATTAATTTATTTATTGCCAAATCACAGTTTTTTCTGATCCAGTTACTGCCAAAACTTTGCCCAACAAACATTTGGATCACATTGAGAAAAGCAATCACTGAGGTAGGCAATAAAATGTACTTCTTTTACCAGCAAGAGTTAACTAAAAGTCAAGGTGTTCAATTTGGTGCATCACAGATAATAACGCTGCCTACAATATATGCCAAGTCTTACTTACTTTTTTGACTCAAATTAGAGGACATTACATAGCTTCATTATAACTCAGCAGAAAAACCTGAGTTCAGTCTGTTTAAATCAAAACATTTGGAACCAGGCACAGTGGCTCACACCTGTAATCTCAACACTTTGGGAAGCCGAGGCAGGCAGATCACGAGGTCAGGAGTTCAAGACCAGCCTGACCAACATGATGATACCCCGTCTTAGCTAAAAATACAAAAATTAGCTGAGTAGGGTGGCATGTGCCTGTAATCCCAGCTACTCAGGAGACTGAAGCAAAATAATCACTTGAACTTGGGAGGAGGATGGAGGTTGCAGTGAGCTGAGATCGCACCACTGCATTCCAGCCTGGCAGACAGAGTGAGACTCTGTCTCAAAAACAAAACAAAACAAAATTGGTTAATTCAATATAAAAGAAGGTAGACAAAATCTTCAATTGATTATATTGTAATTTATGATTCCCTGGACTGGAGTTCTGTTTTTCAACCTCTTTTTAAAATTTCTATTCTAAGTAGCCTTTTAAGACATTTTTTCTGAATTGTCAAATCCATGAAATATTAATATCACACATAAAGTGTATATCTGTTTATATAATATGTGTAAATCTGTGCTTTATACATGTAAAGAGTAAGAATCTTTTAATCTCTCCCAGGAACTACTTTTAGCCCCTTTGGGGTTTACATATTTCCACTGAGATTATATACAATAGACAAAGCCCAAAGTTTCAAATTGTGGAATAAAATATTTTCACTTATTTTCAATGAGGCATGTGCCAGTTATACAGTTTAATGTATTCTCACAGTTTTTTTTTTTACAGAAAGAATTCTAAATAAATGGAATGAGACTAATGAAGCAGAGCAGAGAAACATTTTTTTTTCAAACACTTTTAGAGCAAATATTGCATACTCTATAAGGTAAAGTACTGCTGTGTGTAAAATTTCAATGATGTTTACAAATAAAGAGTTTGACATCAACTCCAGAACTCTGCCACAGTCCCCTATGCAACAGTTCCTTCCATGCATTCTAACTTTGTAAATTAAAATCTGTAAAAGATGAGGGGAGATAAATACAGAAAATCAATAACAAATGTGTCCCTGTATTAGAAAATTTGGTGTTAGATGAAAACGAAAGGAGAATATTGCCTGGATTTTTTTACTTTATATCTGATTAGACTGGCATTATGTAGAAATTGCCTTAGTTTTTATTATATTTTATGTGATAAAATTGGGAACGATTTTGACAGTTAGTTGGTGTCCTTACACACACCCATCTGTGTTAGCTCCTATTCGTTGTTATCTCATTGCCTGTGTCAAGATTTTTTTATTGTTTGTTTTGTTTTGTACAGATAGAATTTAAACTAGAGAAAAATAATAATACATAGCATGGGTTAATTTCAACTAATTTGGATTGACTACAAGCTAATCTCCCAATGCTATAGAATCCATTAACTATAAATAAGTGATATTCTGTAATCATAAGTCCATATGTTGTTTTGGAGTAGGATGTATCAGGTTGTCAGCATTGTTCAGTAATAATAATTGGATGTATAATTTGCATCTGGTTTTGAGGAAGCCTGGATGGGATTTCAAGGCTAATGCTGGTCACATACCTATGTGAATAGCACGCCTCACACCTTGAGCCAACTTTGGGCTTCCTGATATAGGGATGCTTTGCATGTATGCTGGTAGTGGTTGAAGACAACGCATGTTATGTGCAACCCACCCAGGAGTGGAAGGATAAAAGTGTTTTCTGCCTGGTATCTCTGGATGTTTTTCAATGCAAATTCTTCTTTTGCAGCTGCTTTTCCATTTCTTTTCCTGAAATAAAGGTGTCCCACGAGAATAAAGTGGTCCTTATAGACTTTCCAGTAGTGGAACACTTACAGTGATTAATATGGGATTAATATAGTTAGTAATTAATTTCTATTCATAAAAATGTAAATTGTCTCCAGTGAAATGCAATTGATTGATTATCCCACTCTGGATATTGACCAGCTTTGCCAGTTTTTCATCCATTTGTAAATTTATTTTAGCATTCCTTATCTGACTTTAAGATGTGGTATTTTGAATTTTCCTTTGGACCAAATATAATATCTTATTGGCTTCTTCATTAATTAATGAATTAAATAAAATCTTTGACAGGTTTTCATTATATATCAGGATAATAATAATATATCCTATATCGTCTTTCAAATTTTATCATTTATTAACTTAAATAAAGAATGGTAGTACAGCTTAGTTCATTAGGACCAAAGACACTAGTCAGATTGCCCGGTTTTGAATCCAGATGCCACTAGTTACGTGTCCTTGGCTACGTTACTTACATCCTCCAAGTACGAATTTCATCAGCTGAAAAAGGGATTATATAATACAAATTTCTTATATTTTAAAATCAATATGTCTTTGATCTCTATCAACAATATGGGAATATTATCAGCTCCTACCTCATATGATTTCGAGATGAGTAAATGAGAAAATACAAGGAAACAACTTGCTGGATATGTTAACATTGATCACAGTATCAAGCAGAGAATGCTGGAAGCATGGCCACACAGAATCAGAGAAAATTCAATGAAAGCATTAAATTATCTTCAGTCCTATAAATTGCTTCAAATGACATCTCTCTATTTAAGAAATCTTATTTTAGAAATAAGATTTAGAAAACAGATCCTGACAAAACTTGATATAACTTCTGAAAATCAACTGATGATTTTACCTGTATCTTTGAAATGTTTATCTATTCGGGCGGGGGGGGGGGGGGGGAAGAGGAGGAGGGGGAGGGGAAGGGAAAAAAGTTTAGGAGAACAAGTTGCAATATCTGCTAAATTAAGTACTAACTGTTTCCACTCTTAGAACCTGAGTAGGATAAATTGTTACTGAATTCAACTCAGTTAAAAAAAAACAAAAAAAAACTTATTGGGTTGAAGCTTATTCAATCTACCTACAAAACACATGGGTGTGTAGTAACTAATATTTTCCCATTCTAAGCTGAACTAAGTGAAATAAGGCTAGCAATATTGGTAAAATCAAACCTATTACTCCTTTGTTTCATCCACCATCAAGATACTATTAAAACCATTAAGTCCAAGGTGAAGAAGGTAAGTTGTTAATTCAAAATTCCATGCTCTTTAGAGCCCAATATACATACATTCCCCAAAGCAATGATAAATGCACCTTACAAATGCAATCAAGGTGTCAAACCCATTCTAGCAAATGTGTATTGTCCACCCATTATTAATACTACCTCTCAGGGAATTTCCATTTCCACATGATCTGGGCCAAATTTTATTCACAACTTTATATAATCACACTTTTATATTATCCATTAATAAAAAGAAAGAAACGTATAGAGTGGAGAAAGATGCACTTTAAGGATATACTCTTAGAACAGAATCAATCAAAGAAAAAAAGAGGAAAAAAGTCCCTTGGCAAATTAGTAAAGAACTTTTGATACTGACACTAATTGGTGGCAAATTTGACAGGTTATAGATAAGTGAGTTGTTTCTGTTGAGGAGCTATTCTGCAGATCCACTTTTCTATATTCCTTTCCATCCCAGTCACTGAAAATGCTGGTGAACTGGCCCAGCTGAATTGAGTCATTGAAGGCGAGAGTAGGGAATAAATTGTGTTCTCTTGCATCTTTTCCTACTGCCAAAGAAAAGCACGATTGTCCTTGTTGCAGAATTCCCTTTCAGCCTTAAGGATCTCTGCCAACTTCATTGAGAAAGTCAAACTGCATATCCAAGTGGAAGTAAGGGAGGTTAACATCCAGTTTTGTTCTTGGGGGAGGGGTTGTGATGAGTTCTAAACATAAACACCACTGAACATCACATATTATGTTGAAAGTGGCTTAATGAAAAATGAGAAACACTGAAGTAAGAGAAAGGAAAAAGAGTAAAGTATACATTTGTAGCCTGAATGAGTTACACCAAATGCTATCTATCATGTTGTTTTATATACTTATGCTATAAAATTATACTTGTTAAATTCATCAGGGGTCTGAATCACAGAAATTATATTATTACTTCAGATAAGAAGTAATAATATAAATGCTCACTCTCATAGATGAATAGACTGATTGGATTTTTAAAAAATCACTTTCCTTAATGTCACCTAATTACAAGTATAAATTTAAAAGGATTTTGAGTTATAAATGTATCATATCTCAAATATAACTTATTTTAGGATTTGAAGATATTCCACACAAAATGCAAGAAACACTCAGTGAAAGCCTCCCCGAAAGGACGTGTTAGCATAATTTCCACAGGAAACATAGCCAAGTTGACTAAATAATAATGGATCGATTTTATAAAGTTTTCAAAAAAGTATAACATTATTTCATAAATATAAAAATGACTTTAAATTTGCAACACTGAGTTTGTCTGAACTTAGTAAACTTTTGCAATCTAACTTGCAGTTATGTGTTCAGATGGGCAATGTTAAGTCACTTTAAGGTAGGAAAACATCCACTTTCTTTTTAGGAACAAAAGTTGCATACTGTAGAAAATTCTGCTGTGGATATTTGACACAAGGATACACCCATCCAAATCCAACAGAGAGAAAGCTATCTTAATTAGGGTAAATGTCCTAGCTTCTTGGTACTATTAGCAGAACTGGGACACAACTAGTCAGTACTTTTTTTCACTGTTATAGCTTAATTTCATTTTCTTATACTTCCTGCAGTAAGAATAAATTGCATTTTGTCTGTCTGTGTTTTGGTTTTTTTTTTTTTTTTTTTGGTAGCAGTGTGGGCAAGTAACCCTAGAGAAAACCTCTAAAAACAGTGGATATGTATAGTAAAAACTGTGAAATGCATAAGCCAACAGTTTTATTTGGTAATAAATTCAATCATATGGCATAATTGCCATATGGCATAATGGATTTTGTTTGTTTATCTGTGCTAAATTAAAGTGCGCTCCCAGCATTTCTTCTTTGTCTGTGGAAGGTCTATTATAAACGTGACTTCCTGCAAGCCAAACAAGGTAAAACATACACATACACCTTTAAATTAACTTTGCAAGTGGTCATAGTTTTTTGCAAAGCAAGAAGCCAGAAATTATGATAGTATTCAATGAAAGATTGGCCTGAACTCAAGATAAAAATTTAATCAAGATTCTAAATATCTATATCTATGACACTGCAGCACCTCCACACTACAACTATTTATCCTAAATACCTTTTCCTAACAAGTAATTTTCTAGATGTCACCACAGTTTACCAGGGTCAGCATCTAAATGTAGAACAAGTAACTTATTTAAATTAGTTTATTTGCTCAGAAAAAGCTATACGACCTGGCATGCATCATATGAGTATTAATTTACTTGTGCTTGGGATTTAAAACAACTTCTTTGCAGTAGCAGGGGGTTTATAATAGTGAATTAAAGTGCAAACTGCATAAGATCTTGTTTAGAATATATCAAGTAAGAAACAGAATGTCCTTTCGGCCAGACCGTAACGGATAGAAAAATAAAAGATTTTCATCCTAAAATCTATTATGGGCCTAAAGCCTCACAATGTTTAGAAGCTTTTTTTCTTTTGGGATTTGTTTCTTGATTTTATTGTTGCTGAAGCTATCGTTGTTATTATCAGCATTACTTAATCAGCTGAGTTTAGATCTTAACCACATTTAAATATATGATACATCTTTTTTCTATAAGCAATCACTTATGAGAGATTATAACTGTTTGGATCAACACATCCCCCTCCTCTTCATCATGAAAACTACCACTGCATTCTTAAGTCATTTCAATTTGACTTTCTTTTAAAATTAAATATAACTATTAAACATAACTTTCAAACAGATTCTTAGACATTGTCTAATATAAGGCAAATGAATGTAGAACTTGCAACACAGTAATAAACTAGCACAGAAAACAGCCATGAAAAAAAAATTTAGAGCCAAGTAGAGACAGAAAAGCTGTGCAATCAGGAAGTATGAGTGACTTACACAGGAAAATGACATACATTTGTCTTATGTTCTTTTCAGGATTCAGGAGTAGCCCTTAGACATAGGTACTGACTGGCCAGATGATGTAATCTACCCTGACAAATTGCCCACATATTTTAGAATTGCTTAAGCAATTATTTGTTGTGGTTATTAAACAACTAGGACATGCTATGGTGGGGTGACTCAAGACAGACATCCTTAGGACTTTAAAGAATCATGCAAGAATGGTTGGAAAAATACTGAGCCAGGTGGTCATGAGTAGGCTGTGCTGTTAACACTGGGTTTTAAGCATGTAAGTGGCTTTTGTTTAACATTATCAAATCTTCCATAATCTGCTTTTTACAGAAAATACATAAAAATATGAAGAAAACAAAGATAATATATTCATCTTACCCTAACTTTGTAACTTAATACACCACTTTTTAAATAATCTCTTACTGTCCCTAACAACAGAAAATATATTGAAATTTCTGAAGAATTTAAGACTTTCTATTATTTCCCAAGACTATGTATGTATATAATGTGTGAATTAAAAGCAAGCCTTTTAAATTCTGCTCCACATAATGCTCATGCATTAAAAAAATAATAAGGGTCTGTGTTGATATCCTGAAAAAGGCTGATACATCCAGAAAAGCCATTTTTTTTTGCATTATTGTTCTCTGGGTCTACATGTAATTTATAATCAAATGTTCTATGTGTGCCGCCCACCCTTGTGGATGCAGGTACTGTCCATTATGATGGATGTGAATCTTCACTAGTTCTCATGGCTAACCCCTGGAATTAGTGGTTGGAAATCAGTGTTTAATTCCTTTTTCTGCCACCAACAACTTCGGTTTACCTACCCAACCCTTGCTCCTTTGCTTATTACTTTCTCCTTTTTGTGCCACCCCTTTACAGATCCAGTTTAAAGTACTACATTTTCTATAATTACCCCTAATTCTTCCTCTTCACAACCAATCAATTGCTCTATTATTGCCTGCATATACTTTACTCATACTTCAGTTAGATTCTATCCGTTGTTTAGTCACAGAAAAACTTCATGCAATATGACAAAAATTAGGTTTTAATATTTGAATATGCAATATCAAATATTAGGTCCTCTTTAAATACTTGAAATAAATTGATAATTTATTTGATGCACTCTTTCTCATTGAATCTCATGCAATAATTTACCATTTTTAAATTACTTTCTCATATATCATGATGCAAAACATGTTGATTTTGCAATAAGGAGCTAGTATATGTTTTTAAACATCAGAAAAATATCTTGCTTTGAGGAAATAACTTAGGCCACTACAGAGGAAAAAAAAATCCTAAAAATATTATTCTATTGAGAAGAAACATTCCACTGTTAACATAATCCACTTATTAATCTATTTAACAACTATGGACTTCCTACTGTATACTTGGTAAGATTCTGAAGACCCAAATTAATGACAAACTTAGTCAAATGACTCAGTATAGAAAAGTGGGACAGACATATACACAAAGAGCTAGTAAGATAATCTTCATCTTTTTCTGGCTGTTTCTTTATATAAATATTTACTTTTTAAAAAATTTGGAATTCTGAGAGTGAAAGTGTATTATAAATTTTGCAAATACGATTTATTTTGGCCGTAAGTGTCGTCTGGGACAAGCAAGCTCCCTATCCTTGCTCCTCCAAGAAGATCCAACTATTTGCCCCAAAAGCAGACAGAGAGTATGAGCTGTCATTTTAAAATGGGTTCAATGGGCAGGCCTTGTGAGTTACTGTACTGGGATTGGGGAAATCTGCTCTGTGTTCTGCCAGATAATTACAACATACTGCTGCCTGGAGCAATGTTAACTTTTAATGTCTTTGTTGTAGTATCTTTGCTATTTTCCCCCCATCATACAGAATAGTTACAGTGTTTTTCCTTGCCCTTTCCACATTACTTTGTATCACACTTACTAATCTTTTTTACATATTATCAGGAATCTCAAGAGAATGCTGCTTAAAGGTATGCCCTTTCAGAATTGTTGGAAACAATACTTGTATAAAAGCAATAAATGGAATTTTCTTGATGCAAGAGCATATGAAATGCCTATGTTTATAAAAAAAATCTTATTGTTTTAAAGTTTAGAAAGTGGTGTGCATTTGGTGGTGCAAAAGATTGGGCACTCTCTGAGTTTTCTTATTAAATAAGTATATATAATCATATAGAAGTCACATAACTATCCTGTACCTCAATTTCTTCACCTAGCTCTAGATTTTTGTTTTGTTGTTTTTCAAACTGGTATCCTTGATTATGATGAATACACTCTAAACACATTGTTTTAGAGCTGTACACGTATCTATTTTAAAATGACCAAGTTAAAAATATTGACTAGTCCTTTCCCCAACTCTTGTTAATTGATCCACATTGAGATGTTTTCTTTTTCTTCCTTATTGATGAATAACTGACTTATAGACGTGACAATTCCAACTTCAATAAAGAAAATTAGTGTCTACACATGCACAAAAAATGGCACTTAATTGTAACCTCTAAGCATTCTTCATCACATGGTAGAGATGCCCGAGAAAGGGAAGAATATCTTTTGAATGCCTATGCCTAGCCATGACTGAATATAAATCTTTCATTGTAACTTACACAATTATTTTGAATCATAACTTTTCATTTTTAAATACCAAATAATAAGGTATCTATGGTTTAAAAAGTGTATGATATGCTCTTTTTTGACATGTTATACGTATTTTCTAGTTCAAAAACCTCATGAAGCATGCACTATCTCCATTTTACAGATGAGAAAGTTAAGGCTCAGTGTGAACTAACATATACAAAGCAAATAATCCTTTTTAGCTCAGTGCAACTTTATCATATCTAAAAGTTTTCCAGGGAAATCAGTCAAATAATATTGCTTTAAATTAGTAGTTTGCCCACGATATTTTACTTTATTTCTTGGAAAAACAATTCTGTCATTATTTTTGTTAGTGACACAAACATTGAAAATAGTCACACTATA
Organism: Cheracebus regulus; assembly: GCA_963574635.1. Lineage (NCBI taxonomy): Eukaryota > Metazoa > Chordata > Mammalia > Primates > Pitheciidae > Cheracebus > Cheracebus regulus. Next base: position 15,882 of record CAUYQU010093433.1, on the reverse strand, counting down.
GAGCTAATCAAAATTTTAGTGTGCAGATTTCCTGTTTTAGGCATTCATTCCTTCATTCCTTAATATGTTAACATAACCATTTTTAAATTTGCTTGATTATTCCCTTCAAACATGGAAGAACAAAATCTACTAAACTTTCTAGGCATGTTATAGCAAATGCTCTTTTTCTACCCATCTTTATGTTATTAACTGATTTACAAAAGGTAAGTTTCCAGGGGGAGAAATCAAATAAATTAAGATTGCCATGGATTGCTGCTTTAAAACTGACTTATGTGGTAGCATATTTCCTGTAAAAAATGCTGTGAAATATAAACACCTAGATCTTCTTCCTTTTCTTCACCAGTGTATCCCCAGTTAGCGAGAATCAAGACTTGGCTGTCCTCCAACCCACCAACTCTATTCACATGTTTAAGGCAAAGAAAGATGCTCTCCTTCCTTTATAGAAATATACCTGATTGGAGAGAAAAGCTTCTGTTGCTTATGTTTTTATCTCCTTCATTTTAAACACTAGCTGAAGCCTTTGATTTTCGTTTACTCAGATACATGTCTTACTATAGTAATTTTATGATACTCATCATTGGTTAGTTTGATTATTAAACAATGAAAGAAGGATTAGAAGAGAATTTGTCCTACAACTAAACTTAAATGAATTTACTATTTCATTTCTACCTACAACTAAACATACATAATTTTGCCATTTCGTTCTTATTTAATCTAAGCAAGATATAAAATATTAAAGAACAAACTGGTTCTGAATATTAAAAAGAAATTAAAAGTTTTCAAGGAATAATGAAAAAAAATGTTAGTTTATTTCTGTAATTTCCATTTGTAAAACAACTTGTCACAGTAGATTATAGAAAGTCTGTTATTTGCATGTATATTATATATTAATATAGAAATTATTTCCGACTAATTAGTGAGATGAGACTCGGTACTAAAGAACCTTACCAAACAGTATCTTAATTCACAAAATATGCTTCATCTAAAGAGTTAAAGGAAAAATTAACAAAAATGCTTGCTATTATGACTAGCCATGACTGAATATGAATCTTTCATTGTAATTTATACAATTATTTTGAATCATAACTTTTTGTTTGTTTTAAAATACTAAATAACAGGGAATCCATGGTTTCAAAAAAGTAAAATGAGGGCACTGTGGCTCACGCCTGTAATCCCAGCACTTTGGGAGGCCGAGGTGGGTGGATCATGAGGTCTGGAGATTGAGACTATCCTGGCCAACATAGTGAAACCCCGTCCCTACTAAAAATACAAATAATTAGCCAGGCATGGTGGTGGGTGCCTGTAGTACCAGCTTCTCAGGAGGCTGAGGTAGGAGAATCACTTGAACCCGGGAGGCGGAGGTTGCAGTGAGCTGAGATGGTGCCATTGCACTCCAGCCTGGCAACAGAATGAGACTCCGTCTCAAAACAACAACAAAAAAATAAAATACATGTGCTCTTTAACTACTAAACATTTTCAAAGGACTATCACAGGTAGTACTCCATACTGCTATCAATTGGGGATAAGAAAGACCAATCTGAGTTTTAAGCACGCTCACTCAGGTCCTTGCCATTCATGAAAAATAAATAAAAAGATGAAAACTCTATGCTCAACTGGAAAAATTATTAGTGAGAGTGTCTCAGATGTAGTAGGCATCTATATTTATTTGAAGAATTTAAAATACATTTAGTGAATACCTAACATGCATGCAGGAATATTACACGTGTAATAAAAAATAAAAGAAAATAAATAATCTGTTCTCTTTCCTCAAGCACCTTACAATCTTGTGGAGTAGAAATGCATGTCAAAAATAACTTTGTAACTAGGTAGAAGGGCCTATAAAGCTTCTTAATCAGTTCCTTGCTGTAAAACAATAAATATATTGTTGGCTGCCCAGTATTAATTTATGATAGACTCAAAGCACTTTTTGAGCAACATTATTCTTTATTAAATTTCATAATCTAACACCTATTAGCATATCATCCTACCTTCTTCTTATGGCATTATTTGTTGATGTAGATCATTGACCTCACAAGACAATAATTTTCATTTGTCTTAACTAAAGTTTTGGAGGAAGTGGAGACAGGAAAACAAAGGGTTTTTTGTTCTGAAATATACAATGAGTCATAAGTGAGAACAGAAGGAGATTTTGGATTCTCTTTGATTTTACATCTCTCCCCAACATTTACCCATGGTTACTGCTATCTAGAGTAAATTCTCAAAAACTAGCAGAGGAATAAATTATTCAGGAAGGCTTATCCCTGTGGGGCTAGAACCATTTAACTGGTGTTGAGAAAGAGGTTTCTGTGTTCCTTTTGCTTGATGGATTTGTGTTAATGACAAGAATGTATTTAGTTTCACCTCATTGGATTTTTACTAATTTAGCTGTTCCCAAGATCCATAGGTCCTGGTATACCTTTCTAAATTAACTTAGGTGACTGACTTTTTAAGTTAACATAGTCTGTGACAAGCCTGGAACTAGAACTCAGGTTGTGCAAAAGTCATAGGAAGATCATGGGCTTGGAGTCAGTGCAGAGAGAAAAAGTCTGGCTCTTCAACTCATGAAACTTCCAACCATGGGCAAATCTTTGAGCCCCAGTTTCCTTGCATATGAAGTTGGGAATGCTCAGAGATGTGTGAAAATTTCATGCAATAATAGATGTAAAGTGTTTCTGTCTGACACCAAGTTTTCCTTCCTAGGACCTCAGAGGAATGTGAATTTTGACCTGTGGTGTCATATGTTGTATCTCTGTTGTGACATGGAAGCCTGATCACAGACTATGTGTATTTTTGTTGCCAATGAAAAGATAATAAATGTTATTAAGGAACAAATCCTCCAGATCCACTCTGTGTATGGGTGTGTAGGCATGGATTAAATCAAGAACTCTGTGGCTTTACTTGGCCTAGGATAGGAGAAAATAAAAAGATGGCAGGTTGAGAAGAATATCTCTGCTTCCCTTTGTTACAGAAATATTAAGCTACAGAAAAATCACAGCATAATTGTGAACATGGTGTACATGCAGAAGGAGAGGTGACTAAGAATTAGGATTTGAATTTATGTCACTAAGTTCTGTTATCAATAAATATCACAGGCATCCAGTCTAAGCTGCAACTGGATTTTATTTCTTAGTTTTGAACTCAAAAAAAAGTAGAATAGGTTCTCTGGCATCACCTCTCACATATTGCAGTGTACTCATCTGTCCCATATTCTTACTCATTTTGTATTAATTTGTTTTTATTTAACATTGCCACAGGGTTTTACATTTTCTTACCCTTTAGTTTGGCCAATATGATTAATTTTAAAAAATGTGTGTATATATACGTGTGTGTATATATATATATGTATGTATGTTCATATATATATGTGTGTGTATCAAATGCAGCTCACATTAATCAAGCGCATATGTGCCCTTCACTGTTTTATTTGTGTTATTTGTGCTAACTTATTTAATATTCCTAGCAGTCTATCAGTAACTCCATTTTTCTAATGAGAAATTGGAGGTGAAAAAGGTTAAAAATAGACAAGTAACATCATATATTTAGTAAATAGTGGTCATTATTCAAATTCAGACCATTTGGTTCCAGAGCCTGGGCTTTCAGCCACTACACTGTGGCAGGCTGATTACTAGGCTGAAGCTATTTCATTTTAATTTAACTATCTTAATCAACCCTTAGCACTGTTCTTTCATAAATTTCAGTATTCTCGTAAATAGAGTGAAACTTTTTCTCTTTAAAATAAACACTCACCAGATCAGAGTAATCAAAATATCAATATAAAAACAAATGATTTTTTAAAGATTGAATTTGTAGATCAGTTGTTTAAATATGAAAACAAAGCAATACATTGTGGTTAGATACCAAGAATAGTTCATGAAGGTTTAACCCATGATAAATTAACTAATTATTAATTAAGGCATTTATGTTCCTGTATCCTGGCAGCAGGGTGGCAATCTTGGCCAAGAAGAGAACAGACAAGTTTCCTCCTTATTTTAAAAATAAATAGGGGCCAGGCATGGTGGCTCACACCTGTAATTCCAGCACTTTGGAAGGCCAAGGTGGGCAGATCACATGGTCAGGAGATCAAGACCATCTGGCTAACATGGTGAAACCCTGTCTCTACTAAAAATACAAAAAAAAAAAAAAAAGCTGGGTGTGGTGGCAGGTGCCTGTAATCCCAGCTACTCACAAGGCTGAGGCAGGAGAATTGCCTAAACCAGGGAGTTGGAGGTTGCAGTGAGCCAAGATCATACCACTGTACTCCAGCCTGCCCACAGAGCAAGACTTCATCTCAAAAAATAAAATAAAACAAAATAAAATAGGGATGACTCTGGGCAAATTTTTTAAATAGTTAAAACCTGACTTTGGCTCTTTCCAAATATCCTTAGTGTCTTCAAGCTATTTTAGCCTATAATATTTCATTTTCATGGCAATCAAGACTTGTATTCCCTTAAGTAAATTGATCTTTGCTATGTGTTAGGTGGGGAACAATGAAGTAAGCAAATCATAATATATAAGTTATGGCTGCCCCATGATGGTCCCAGAGGTATTTTTGTATTATAAAAAGATTTTTCTTAAAGAGATTAATAGTAAATTAATTGAATTTGGTCCATAAATGAAGAGAGACAAATTCAAACAGCCCTGTAGGCAGCTTTTTTTCCTCTGAGAGGCTGACTCAGCTGACCCAAGGAAGTCAATGGAAAAACAGGTGGACTGGGTGTTCTCTGAAGGCATCCTCATCCAAGGCTACTTTGTGGACCCAAAATTTTATCTGTACATAGCAGTCCAGATGCCTCTGTCCTTTACTCTCTAATTACAATGCAGGGATGAGGAATCTGCTCATGGAGTGGTTTTCCTGTTGTGACTGGTCTGTGTCCAGCCTAAGTATACATCTCTATGAGATGAAGGAGCTTGGTAATGATTCTTTCCCTGATAACTCAGCACACTGCAGGATGCTAGTGTGTGTGTGCATGTGTGTGTATCCTTTTTTGCTCTACAACAGAACAAAAGGCTTGTGTTGTGGGGAAGGGCATTTTGGGGTATGTCAAGTTACAGTGGTCTTTTCTTGAAGTCAGCTCTCCTATTCATTTCAAGATGTTTTGTATCTCGTGTGTGTGTGTGTGTGTGTGTGTGTGTGTATTTTTCTACCTTCATATCAAGCCATACCTTTTCTAATTGCACTAGTGTGGATACCAGCAACTCATGTAATATGTTTCAAGGAAGTTAGTACTGGACATGGGAGCACTTTTTGGTCCATAAATTTAATTTGCAAATCAGGTATTCATATGTCTGTCATTTTGTTAATGAATGAAATGCTTCTATTATTTTTTCTTCTAGATGAACTAGATAATTTGGGATCCCTTTGGCACCACTTGTTTTTGGCATTTTGGAGGGTATTACACAGGTATTCTCATCAAAGTAATTAGCTTGTTAGATAAGCTCTTCAGGTGGCAGGTAATGTGATACATTAGTTAAATTGTAGCCCCAAAGGCTTGTGGGAATCAGAAATGCAAATGCAGCCTCAGTTCCCAAGTCCCATGAACCTACCCTTTTAGGATGTACCTCACCTAGAATGAGAGTGAACTCTGCATTAACAAATATCATCATAAGAGCACAAGCCAAATCTGGAGAAAACACTTGTGTAAAGACAGTGTTTAGAGAAGCACATTTGGATATGCTGAAATTTTTCCACAACCCCTAGACATGTCAATCAAAGATAACACAATGCAAGTGTCTCTGAGTGACACTTCAGGCTGCATTCATAAGCAACCTGTCTCATTCAAAGTCAATGAAGAGACAGGACTTACAAGCCCATGCTGAAAAGTTATTGAAATGCGACTGACATCTCAAAGAAATGGTGTCAAAGGGTTTGCATGACCTGGTGCTGAAACACAGCAGGGTTAATCAACGTTATGGCAGTTGGGTACCACAAAGACCTTCCTTAGGCTTTATTTATTTAATTTAATTCATAACACTCAGTGGGGTTATTATCACCCTTCTGCTCTCTTCCTCTGTCATTTCACCCACCGTTTGAATTATTTTTTTAAACTTTTGCTTTGGTTAAAGTGTGGAAGGTAGGAAGTAGAGTCTCTGTTACCAGTGAGGCTTCTGTGGATAAACAATGGTGTTACATCTATTTTAATTGTTTGAATTCCTCTAGGAGATATTGAGCTTCCACAGTTGTGTTCCAATACAGGGTCCCTCCTAGGAGAGGATGGAGCAGCTAGCCTACAATCCTATTCAAAGAATTTTCAGTGGTACATGAGTTTAGTGATTTACTAAACACTACCTACTCTCAAAAAAGGTCAGAAAGGGGATAGTAGAGGTTATTTGAGCTTGGTCTATCAAATCACTTTGTTTCTCCCCAAAGGCAGACACAAACTCCTGCCTGGTGATAGCCACTTGCCTACTGGAAACTGTTTTATAAATTTTTTTTTTTTTACTCAACACCACCTTGGGACATAAGTCAATCCTCTGAGAACAATTTGTTGTAACATTACTATTTATCAGCAATCTTTTTCCATTTCTATTTTATGCTGAATATCTATATGGGTTGCTTCCATATGATTGTAAAGTACAGAAGGTATATCATCTGGCAGAATAGCTAATGACCTTGCCTAATAAAAGAAGGAGAGAGAAAGAAGGGAAAAACAAAACCAATTCTTTGTGATTAACTGAATCTGGCAATTGCTTTAAATATATTCATGGTAATTATGCCTGTGGTTTAAAAAGCAATTATGAGTTATGTTTATATATGTTAGTAATAATGCATGATAGACATTATATACATTAAAATGTGTGTGTGTGTGTGTGTGTGCGTGTGTACATCTGTGTGTGTATTTCAAACAATATTCTGGCTTTATTTCAACTTCATATTTTGAGTCCATGATTTTTTGCCCTTTTTGTATCATGTGAATTTATTAGTCTATAGGAATGAATCACTGGTTAAAATAATATAATCATGAACTCTAACAAAATTGGCTGCTAAGGGCACAATCATATAATCTCTAGAATCATATATATATACATATATATATATATGTGTATGTATATTACCTAGAGATAATTATACATTCTATATAGAGAGATTCTATATAATTATATATTCTATATAGAGAGATTTTATATCTGTATATTCTCTTGATGGCTAAAGGAGCTAGCAAAGAAATTTGTTTTTCTATCTTTCCAGACACTACAACACACTACTATAAGTGAATAAGTACTAGGTCTGATAATATCAAATAAATTATCTATTCTGGATTCAATTCACAATTCCTATTAAAGCCTTTTGCAATAAAAGCAGAGAAAAAATGTAAGTGAAAAATGAGAGTAAAAAGACCATATTCCTTCTTATCAATTATTTTAAAAATTTTAAAGAGCATGAGAGTTAGACTCAGGAAAGATCACCTTGGAAAGAAAGTATATCAAACATGATAGCAATAGACTTTTCTTTTAGGAAGAATAATGGTTTAATGTTTAATTAATCTTATCCATTTCTGCATTTATGGGAAGGCACAGAAGAGTCTGCTTTATAATGTAGAAAATTAAATATTAAAACCTTGGTGCCTACCAGACTTACATTTTCATATTATGAATGAGCATTTTCACTTTCTGCACACACAAAGAAAGAAACATGAGATAGATGTAGTCACTTAGCTCTTCAGTAAAGGTATTATTTCAGTGTATCTAGTAGCAAGATGATACCATTTTGCTACTAGAAACAAAACACATCGAAGATGAATATAAATTTAAAATCAAAACAAAAATGCAAAACTTTAAGATAACTATCATGAATAACATACATCCTTAATTCTAAAGGGTGTAAATAAAATAGTTCTTCAGTGTTTTTTTTTTTTAACATATGGATTATCCAAACTTAATAGATCTAAAATCCCAAAAGGTACTGTTAGTACAAACTGTAACATTTTGTAAGCTATCCTGGATTCAATTTACAATTCCTATTAAAACCTCTTGCAATAAAAGCAGAGAAAAAATGAAAGTGAAAAATGAAAGTAAAAAGACCATATTCCTCATGATTAATTATTTTAAAAATTTCAAAAGGCATGAGAGTTAGACTTGGGAAAGATAACCTTAAAAACAGAGTACAACTATTTTGCGGAACTTGGTCCAAGTGAAACATTTCACAGGGGTTTGGGACTGAGAAACATCCTGCCTCACCACCTGACCACAAGGTAGACAAAGTCCCAAATAAAGAAACATCCGTGTTATATTTTGCTGGACAAAGTTCCAAGGAACATCATGATGACATCCCGCTGGAACAAGTGCCAGAATTGCCTCATCATGGGAACATCTTATCAATATCCTGCCAGGCAGCAAGCCATACTGCCCAGACACCTCCCGCCCATACCTGTAAGTACCCCCAGCCTGTATGCAGTGGTGGGCTCTGGTATTAGGTTGGTTCCCCACTCCTGCAGGTTTTATGCTGGACATAAAGTCTGCATTTGCTGTTGAGCCTCCCTCTTTGGGAGTGTGTGTGTCTTTCTTTAACCCTCTCCTTCCCTTCAAAGCCTAACAGGTATACTTCTTAAAGAATATTACAGTAGATTTTACATACTTTAATGCCCTTTTCAGTGAGAAAACTGAATATATTAGTTAAAAGGAAAATGTGCTGGTAGATTAAAATACAGAAATAATGAATGAGAACAGAGAAAAGAAAGATCAGATATTTACACATTTACACATTTAACACCAAATTGGTGCACATTTACTTTACTTATAGTTTGAGACAGATTATATATTTTCTAAGTAAATTGAAAATTTAGACTCATATTTTAAACTATAATTGGACCTTTAGTCTCCAACGAGTTACAATTTATTATAATGCAAGGATTGTAGAAGAGGGGAAAGAAATGACTATATTGGAGGAGTCCCATCTCCTTCGAGATGATGGACGTGAAACAATGTCATCTCCACTGATTCTGGAAGATAGTTTACTTCTCTGTGACTGGTTTCTTGTTCCAGAAAAAGAACAGATTTGAAATGAAAATAAGGCACTCTTTACCAACATCTTTCCTAAATTTAAAAGATTAGCATGTGATTTAATAAAGAAAATTCTCCTCATTTTACATACATGCATTTCTGAACTTTTGACATCTTGATTTCTAATCTTACAATTTGTTGCTTCTAAAATTAAACCAAGTTAAAAAATAGCACATTCAGCATGGTGACATGCTATTTTTTAATATGCATTAATAACAATTATAGGGGAATGTAGCAAAAAGAAAATAAGAAAAATTAAGAGAATGTTTTGGAAAGAAATAACATATCAAAGAAACTAAGTACATGTCTTTACCTTTTTATCTTATTTTCACATAATTTTTAGTTTCTACTTCAATAGTTACCTTTAATTACAATTGACAGCACATTGTGGACTTCAGGATGCCACCCGAAACAAGTGCTGCTGAGACAGAGATGATGGATTTACGTATATGATATCAGTTCTAACAGACGTTGTAATACCCTGCATATCCCATCCTTGTTCTGATCATAGAAGACCATTTTTCAATAAGAACTCAGTGCCTGTCTATCCATCCATCAGCATGTTTGACTGTGTGAACCTACACCAAGCCAGTCAAATGACTACCTAGGATTTTTGCTGTTGTTATCAGGAAGAATAGAATTTCTGCAGATGGTTTCCATTCGCAAGGACTAAAACTCAAGTGTCTAGTCCAGTGCAATTATCTAGCAAGTTGATTTATATACCTCTAGATATGACTAAAGTTTCTAGTGGTAAGTTTTAGGAAACTGTGGAGTTGGAGAGTTTCTTGTCTATAAAAACAAGAAAAGAATGACTATTCAGTTTCAATTTTCATTCTTCCTGATTAGCAACTAGTTTTCCCATTGAACTACATTACTGTGGCTTCCCATCTCCAAGAACATACGTGTTCTTGGCTCACTGGAAATACGCCCCTTATCCCATCTGCATCTTCCCCTATGCCTGTTCATCTTTCAGTCCACAATTAAAAGGGTATATCTTGCAAGAAATTTCTCATGGTTTCTCCAGCTAGAAATTTCTTAGGTGAGTTCACTATAAAGTTAACCCTCTAGTACATATACCCACTGAAAGTGCAATTCAAAGATCTTATATTTTTACCATGTTTAAATCAATAAATTAAGAAGTAGAAGCCATGGGTGTCAAATAGATGGTAACACATAGTTCATAGCAACAATGGCAGATGACAGAAAAAATTCAAAATAATTCTACAAGACTGTAAGAGTGGGACAAAATCAACAAGATGGAAGTTATTAGAAATTCATGACAAGTACGGAACATTAGCATTTAAAAAAAAACAAGAACTTTATATGACTACAGATAAGATTGACAAAGTCTATGTCAAAAATATTGAGGTTCTTCATATAGAGGAGGTCAATAAAATTCAAGAATTCAATAAAAAGTGTTATGTCATACAGAATAAAAATGTTCCCCTTCCTTACTTCTAGTTAAAAATCTTGCATTCTGCCAGGCCCTGCTCAGATCCAATTATATCCAGAATGCCTATCCTGACTACTCTGTATGTTTTCTGAATTCCTGAAATACTCACTTTATGTACCAGAGCTAAAAATGACATCTTTTTGTACAGTATTTCACTGATGCTCCTCAAAAGATAAATTCAAAAAGATTGGGTACCCAAATCATGAGAAGCAAGACTTCAAACAGTACTCTGCCACTTCTAGACTGTCTTTGGGCCTTCCTGTGCTCATACAATCTATGTTTCAGCTTTTTGAAGAAGAAAGGCAAGATTTCAAAAAATAAAATATAAAATAAAGTTGACATATGACTTCTGGAGATTTCTATGACAAAAGAAGGGCTTAGTAAGCCATTTCAAAATTTGGTGGGCCCTAAACTGGAGAGAAGTTGGTCTATCCACTTTTGTTTCACAAGATAGAAATAGCGACAACAGATAAAAATAACAGGGAAGAAGATTTTTGCTTTATTTATAACTGAGGCCCAATAATAAAATATGCTTCCTTTAAAAATTATGAATTTCAGATGTCTGGATGCATTTGCATAGAGGCTGAATGAGACAGTAAGGAATTCTGAATTGGAATATTTACTTTGCTTAAAAAGTTGGATTACATAATATAGGACTCTTTACTGTCTGTAATTCCATAATTTCAAATCTAAATTCTATGTCATAGCATTAGAGAAAAAGACAACCTCTTTTCATTAGTTTGGTGCACTATAGAACCCTGGTCTATATCAAAGGGAGATAAAAGATTTGCCTAAGAGGAGAATTGGAACAAACCCAGGATCCCTGGCAGGCAGTTTGTGTTTTATCTAGATGACTGCATTGCCTCTTCTTGTGTTGCTCATCTAGAAATGAAAGGTTATAAAAAAAAAAAAAAACATGGCTCAGAAAATATCTTAATAGTTAAATTTTGACTCCATGCAATAAATTAAACAAAAGCAATGTTAGAAGAAGCAACTGTTTCATGCACTAATTTAGATTAGATTCACATAAGAAATCCACAATGAAGCTGGACTGGAGAAAACTTCTACCTAAAGATAACTACAGATGTTCATAGTCAAATTTCATAAGAAACATAAAACTGGGCCAGGCACAGTGGCTCATGCCTGTAATCTCAGCACTTTGGGAGGCTGAGGCGGGCAAAGAACGAGGTCAGGAGATTGAGACCTGGCTAACACAGTGAAACCCCTTCTCTACTATAAATACAAAAAATTAGGTGGGAGTGGTGGCACGCACCTGTAGTCCCAGCTACTAAGGAGGCTGAGGCAGGAGAATCACTTGAACCCAGGAGGCGGAGAGTGCAGTGAGCCAAGACTGTGCCACTGCATTCCAGCCTGGGCAACAGAGCAAGACTCTGTCTCAAAAAACCAACAAACAAAACCACAAAACATAGAACTGAAAGTTTATTAAAACAGGACTTGACTCTTGCTCTTAATCTCCCTCAAAATCAATAGCATTTTGATGATTTTAAAATTCTGCATATCTAATAATTGATATTGAACAATTTAACTTCTCATAATGTGACTTTTTAAAAATAAAATCCTCTAAGATTGCCTCCAAGTGTTTATGGTATAACTATGCAAGTCATCATTGACAAAATATCCAATTAAATTTAAAAAACTAAAGCCCTAATTGTTGTATCCTGTTCTTTTCCCATTTCAATACAGTAAAGATGAGGATTCAGGATGCTTTAAAATTCAAAACACTCCCTGAGGTTTTTAGATATAGGTCACTTCATTTAGATGAAAACACAAACTTGCAATAAGTGATATAAATCACTCTTTATGACAAAATTTGCTGTTTTAATAATCCAGAATAACGTGTGTGTGTGTGTTTTTTTTTTTTTTTTGGCACTCTAATTCACCATGGTTCCTACACACGGTCACCCTAAAGGGACCTTGAATGACTAGCCCTTATGTTCAGGCAGCATTGAGAAGACCCTGGAGAATCAGAGTCACTGAAATTTTGGTCCCACAGCCAGTTTTCTCTTGCTGCCTTTTCCTCTACCCATATACATTTTTCTTCATTTTAAAGCTTGTTCTTCTTCCTTTCTTTATTTTTAAATACAAAAGCACATTTGTTTTCAGGAATATAATGCTGAGTTGGGGTGGCTTCTTGCTACAGTACATTTGAAAATACTGCCAAACAGCAGCAAACACTCAGAAACAGGCTTGAGAGCAAACAAGCCATCTATAAATACACTCCAGAAGCTTTTAAAACAATGTAGAAGTGGCATCTGGCATGAGTAAGATGGCAGTTTAAACTACTTGACTCGCCGTCCAAATTTAGGTTGAAAACTCTCTCAAGCAACTGATTAGTTAAAAAGAAAAAGTCATGGTGTGTTGGTTGATTTTTGTACCATAGAAACTGTAAAGGAGCTGTATGTAGTAAAAGGGCAGCAATGAAAAGTGAAAAGTGAAAACTTTCCAGTCCCTTGTATAATATGCTTAGGTTTATGCAAATTATTTCTGCATAAGAAAGATTAACATTACCTACTATTGCTAATAATAATGCATTTCATTGATTTTATGATACCATCATTTATACAATTTACTATGATTTCCTGCCATTAAACATTTTATCAATTAAGTTTTAAGATGCAATTGATTGCAAGATGCTGCACACTTTCAGAAACACCAAAATGCATGTTGTCAATTGTTAAAATATATTGTTAACAATATTTTCTAGTTTTAATTTTTTTGCTCTTTAATAATTTTGCCATTTAGGGGATAGTGAAGGCCCTTGTGGGGGGGATGTCATAGTCCGCTCAAACTGGACATTTGGCCTCAAAGCAGAGCTCTGAAAAAGAATTCTAAACTCTAGCTATGTGCATCCAATTTATATTTTCTACATCTCTCTTCATTTTTGCCCCATAGATCTCATTTTATAAGAAGCATCTGTTTTCTTTTTTCCCCTTTTGAATATTTCTCACTTTGATTCACATAAAAAAGGTTTTCTAAAATTACGAAGAACATCTCACCAAATGCCAGTACTTTACTAGATAAGGTAATTTCACAGTAAGAACATGGGTGGGCAGTGTTTATGAGATCCCAACAATCAGTGGTTTATAAATAGCAGAGTTCTGAGGGGAAGATGTCAACAAGAATGGACAAGGAGAATTTGAAAATGCATGCAGTAAATTTACAAGGAATCAATTAAAAACAAAAAGCACTTGCAGAAAAATAGAAGTAGGAGAAATTGTAGTACATCTGCAAAGTGAAAAGAGGTGTTGGCATGTTTTTCTTTTTTCAGACTTTTTTCTCTGATATAATGCATTCTTAAACAGTCGGAGAATTAGAGACCTGGTCATGTTGATTGGGAGGAATCTTTGCTACCTTCATTTACAATAACATATTCTGTTCCTAGAAAGCAAGAAAGGTTCTCTCTGATATTTCTGCTATCATGCCTCCTTAACTACTATTACTCCCTCTACAGCCATACTAAATGTTCTTAAAATTTTAAGTACAGCCATGTGCTACATAACAATGTTTCAGTCAAAGATGGACTGCATATCTGACAGTGGTTGCATATCTGACAATGGTCCCATACGATTATAATACTGTATTTATTGTACTCTTTCCATGTTTAGATAGGTTTAGATACACAAATACCTACCATTGTGTTATAATCGTCCATAGTATTCAGTACAGTAACATGAAGTTTGTAGCCTAGGAGCAACAGGCTGTACCACATAGCCTAGGTGTGTGATAGGTTGTGCCATCTGGGATTGTGTAAGTGTACTCTATGATGTTCACACAGCGATAAAATTGCCTAACACATTTCTCAGAACTTATCCTATTGTCACGTGACACATGAGTGTGTAAGTGATAAGGTGGTGAAGAATCAGCCCTTTCCTGCAGTACCTGTTTCTCTTCATGTGTGCCTGTGTTCCACATGACATTACAGTCTAGACCTGCAGGTGATCCCTTGAGTTTGTTGCATCATATAATACTAGAGTAAGAAAACTGGGGAGAGTTTGTACTTTGAGAACTCAATATGCTATATTTAATCATATCCACTAGAAATATAGGCTAGTTACATTCTATATAAATGCTGTAGTTCAGACAGATATTATGGTCTAATCTCTTTGAAATGCAGCCTGAAATTGCAGGCTGAATCAATCACTTGGATCTTAATTTTATATTTTACAAATTTAAATAATTTTCTATTTTTCAAATTTTACAAATGTTAGTTCATAATAATAGTTATGTTATACATGAAACGGAGACTAAATTCCAGTGTGAATCAATCACTTGGACCTTAACTTGATAGTTCACAAAGATTAGTTTCTAATAATAATAATAGTAATAGACATCAAAATATCTGTGGCTCTAGTTTCTCTGTGACTGCATTTCACACAACATATTTATGCATGTTTATGAATAAAAGGTTCTATGAAATGATTTATGAAAACTATATTTATTTATTTTATGGTGTTACTGTGTAGCAATGTGAAAAGCTAGGACTTCTGAGAGAGATCCAAGATGGCCGATTAGCAACAGCTCAGGAATGTAGCTCCCAGTGAAAGCACAGAGAACGAGTGGATGCCGCAATTTCTGATGAATTTTTGTCACCCACAGACTGGGAGATTCCCGGCAGAGGAGCCACACGGGTCGCCAGTGCGACTCTTTTGGCTGGCGCGGCTGTTTTGCCGGTGCCCTAGCGCCGCGCTTCCGGGAAAGTATGCGGGAAGGACGGGCTCGGCTGGTCCCGTCCCCACAAGGAAAACAGCAATTGGAAGTGCTGAGGACTGAGAGTTTCACAGCAAGCACAGCGAACCCGGGAAAGTCCAGCTCTGTGGGGAGGAGCATCCACCAAAGGAAAACTAAGAAACAAAAAAACTTCATCACCGGGTGGAGAGAGATCCAAGATGGCCACGTAGCAGCAGCTCAGGATTGTAGCTCCCAGTGAAAGCGCAGAGAGCAAGTGGATGCTGCAATTGCAGACGAATTTTTGATGCCCACAGACCAGGAGATTCCCGGCGAAGGAGCCACCCGGGTCGCCAGCGCGACTCTTTTGGCCGGCGCGGTGCTTCTCGGTGCGGAGTGTACGGGACTGGATGCCCTTTCAGTCGGGCTTGGCCTGTCCCATCCCCACAAGGAGAAGAGCAACTGGAAGTGCTGAGGACTGAGAACAAGCACAGCTGAACCCGGGGAAGACCCAGCTCTGTAGGGAAGGGGTGCCCCCCAAAGGAAAACTAAGAAACAGAAAAAACTTCATCACTGGGCGGAGAGAGATCCAAGATGGCCGCATAGCAGCAGCTCAGGATTGTAGCTCCCAGTGAAAGCGCAGAGAGAAAGTGGATGCCGCAATTGCAGACGAATTTTTGATGCCCACAGACTGGGAGATTCCCGGAGAAGGAGCCACACGGGTCGCCAGCGCGACTCTTTTGGCC
>CAUYQU010093430.1:0-41605 GCA_963574635.1 Cheracebus regulus | reverse complement strand
AGAGGCAGTGGGGGGTAGGGAGGTTGGGGAGGGATAATGTGGGGAGAAATGCCAGATATAGGTGATGGGGATGGAGGCGGCAGACCACATTGCCATGTATGTACCTATGCAACAATCCTGCATGTTCTTCACATGTACCCCAGAACCTAAAGTGCAATAAAACATATATTTAAATATATATATGTATATAATCACATGATTTTAAAATACTGAAAAAAAAGCCTTGGAAAATGTTAATATTAAACTACATACAAAATAAATGTTTTGAATTTGACTTTTGAAAATAAGAAAATTTAGAGAAAACAATAAAGGCAGAAACTTTATCTCTGAGTGTGTAAAAATTCTCTGTCCCATAAATTGTGGATTATATTAGCTTCATCTATACAAGTACACAGTGAATAATTTAGAAAATCTCTTTAGCTATTGTATTGAAACCAAAGAAATAAAAATACTATATTCTGATTTTTTAGAAGAATTTTAATTTATGGAAAGTCATGATTCTATCTAGCTTGTTGGATTTGAAACACAAAATTAGGTTGACTATGTCTACAATATTTCTAAGTTTACATTGCATGATCAAGAAGATTAATTTGAAATATTTAATGGTTACTGATTAGGAAGATAATTACAAACTACAGATAGTCTTATTTTAATGTTTCTTAAAAACACAGAGAATTTCAAAATCTGTACCTACATTCTGAACTAATTAATTTCTAAAAATTGGTCTAGGTGTTTGAATCATAAACAATAACATATTATTAAAAAGAGTTAGAGATGCTTCAGTAACTTGCAAACCAAGGATTGTGGCTCTATTAATAGCAGCTATATCCTTCTTACATTAGATCTAGAGTAGTAAGCTTCCCAAAAACTACAGGGAGATATTGGTATTGTTTACATTCTCATTTTACCCCAAATTTGGAAAATAGTCAATCAACATCAGCTAATATTTAAATAATTATTCTCTGTAGTGTAAATATTTTATTTCTCTGAACTTTTATTAAAATAAACATTCTCTGTTAGGTGGCTCATACCTGTAGGAGACTGAGGTATGAGGATCACTGGAGCCCAGGAGTTGTAGATCAGCCTGGGCAACATAGCGAAACCTCATCTCTACATTTTTTTTTTAATTGGCAAGTGTGGGGAGATTGAGGTGGGAGTATTGCTTGAGCCCAACAGATTGAGGCTGCAGTGAGCCATGATCACACCAGTGCATTGTTGCCTGGGTGACAGAGCAAGACCCTGTCTCAAAAATAAAAATAGTTTTGGATTATGATAAAATACAGGTGTCAAATAATTCTCTTTTTCGCAAACTATAACCATGAAATTTTCTGGTAGGACACTGTGTGTCTCTAAGCCAAAACCATAAGGTCTTTGTGAGCATTATCCTTACACCAACAGTAATGTTAGAATGCAATCCTATTTTGCTACTATCTATGATACTTCAGTTCATGCTTTTAAAACTCACCCTGCCCTCTGCATAGGCTATAAGAGCTTTTTTCAATGTTTCTTCTTTATTGCCGGTAACAGTTTGCTTTGTGCTGATTCAGATACAAATGCAGGTGTTACTGCTGCTACATTGATGATGACAAGACTCATCTTAGTGCAATAATATATATGCAAAGTAGAGAAAAACAAAACTAATCCAGTTGCATTGTTTCTATGTCAATAAAGAGGGATATACCTGATTTGTAGGTAACTTGCTCTTCAGGTTTGGAAACATAGGAATCATATACTACATTTATTAATTGGTGGGAGTATTTTTTATTATGCTTTAGTTGAAAATCTCAGTTCATGGGTTTAGTAAGATGTGGTTGAATTTGCAGGAAAACTAGTCAAGTGTAATAATTGTCTGTGGAATACTGCCAAGTGTTGTTATATCAAGAAAGGGTTTATCATATGAATTGATATTTATAGGTAGAAATTGAATATTTTTAATGTAAAACAATGATTTTTATTTTATTCATTTTTCCATCACACTGAAACAAAACCAGAGCATATAAAACTATTTAGAAAAATTTGTTATAAAATCCAAAACTTGAATATGAACCCAAAGTTTGCTTATGTGTTCATTAAGAGGTAATTTTCTGAATGACTCAGCAGGCAACGTCAAAACTCAAGAAGATTGAAGGACTTTACTTTAGGAAGTCTTGCAGTGGGATGACAACTGTCTACCAAAATCTGTGTTTTTCCATTTACCATGCAGAATTACCAGTGGAATGTGCTTTCCATCCTCATTGCATAGAGAAAGGGATACATGACTAGTTTATCCCAATGCAACACAAGCAGATTCAGTGTTCAAGATGTATGAGCCAAAGAATTGTAAAAGCTGTGCCATCTCCACTTTCCCTTTCTCTTCTATCAGGTGGATGCATTGTTCAATACAGGCTTTAGGGGATGAAGGAGTCACAATACAGAAGAAGACTGGCTTCTTAAATATCCACGTGGAATAAAGCTGTCCATGTACAGGCTGATAAATGAACAAGATTTTTTTCTCTCTCTCTCTTTTTTTTAACTTTTATTTTAGATTCAGAGGTGCATGTGTGGTGTTCAGTTTTCATCAATTGTAGGTCTTTGCCTTAGCAATGTCGCTTTGAGGAAAGGTGCTTGGTTTAAGGTAGCCATCCTCTAGGTTTTTGGCACCTGGCACCAGTTTTTTGGAAGACAATTTTTCCACTAGAAGAGGGAGGATTGGTTTCAGGATGATTCAAGTGTGTTGCACTTACTGTGCACATTATTTCTGTTAATATTACATAGTAATATATGATGATATAATTACACAATTTCACCATCCTGTAGAATCAGTAGGAGTCCTCAGCTTGTTTTCCTGCAACTAGATGATCCCATCTGGGGGTGATGAGAGACAGTGACAGATCATCAGGCATTAGAGTATCATAAGGAGCACACAACCTAGATCCACAGTGTTTGTACTAGCTTACATTCCCACTAGCAGTGTAAAAGTATTCCATTTCACCACATTCATGCCAAGATCTGTCATTTTCTGATTTTTAAATTGTGACCATTCTTGCATGAGTAAGATGGTATTGCATGTGGTTTTGATTTGCATTTCCCTGACAATTAGAGATGTTAGACATTTGTTCATACGTTTGTTGGCCATTTGTATATCTTCTTTTGGGAATTACCTATTCATGTACCTAGCCCACTTTTTAATGGGATTATTTGTTTTTTGCTTACTGATTTGTTTGTTGTTCTCCTTCCAGATTCTGGATATTAGTCCTTTGTTGGATGCCTAGTTTGTGAAAATTTTCTCCCACTTTGTATGACCCTTCAATAATTTTTAAGAGACCATGATATTTTCATAAGTCCTTTCCTCACTTATCATTGTAGTATTACAAATCTCCACTGAACAGCATGGTAGAGACTGCAGAAGTACAGATTTATAGTTAGCTCCTAAGTCTTAGCAAACGGTTACGTTCTTTGTTGACGATGAACTCCTAGTGCAGTATAGTATTTCTGCTAAAGACTGAAGTACAGGACAATGCTTTCCTTTCTGTGAAGCAGACATGGAGGGTTACTTATGTCTTGACTAGTTGAGTTTGGAAGGATCAATATTTTCTCAAGTTAACTTAAAAGAAATCAATTAATTCTGTCCATACTTTTATAGCAGTGCATATACTGAACATACAGAAAAGTAAGCTACCTGAATCCATCTTTAAAACAAAAAAAACATAGTGAGAAACAAACAAACAAAAACATGGAAAGTGATAGACTATATATATGTACATATACAAATAAATGTAATTTATTTGTAGTGTTTTATAATCTTTTTATGCATATATTTATTGCCATTGCATTGGAATGGTTAGTTTTCTACATTATCACCAGACACCCAACTTAGGTATTTTTTCATGTTTAAGTAATTTGAAATTTAAAAGCAAAATTCCAACTTTACCTTTAGCTACTTTGAAAACAGCTTTATTTAAATAAAATACCAAATCACCTTCATAAGCAAAAGTACAAAGAAATATTTAGCTTCTCAAGGTTAGAAAGTGGTAGCAAAATAAGTTTGTGGGAGATAAGTACTTTCAGATGTCTTTTTCCAATTTTAAGGGCATATATTCTAGAAGTAAAAATATGTATTAGGAAAATTGGTCTAGTAATGTACACATCTTGAGAACAGACAGCTAAATTTGATTGGGGATTTCTAAACCTCACTGCAACCTTCAGCAGTTTTATTATCTGCAGTGATTATGATGTATTTCTTGCCTTCCTAAAAGACGTACTCAATAGCAAGTTAGGTTAATATACATATTAACCTAACCTATATGTGATAAATTTGAGTGTTGTAAAACAATCTAGATTGAAATTATATAATTATACGCTATGGTTTTTACCAGAGGAGAATTTGACATTTAAGTCAATGTTATTATTCTTTCACATTTTTATGCTATTCATAGCATTGATTGCTAAGTTTATTTTAAGATAGATTTTTCCCTTTCTTTCTCCTAAAGATACCCATCACATTATTTGACATTTTACATAAGACATCTTGTTTGTTTGTTAAGTGTCTATGTGTATGATTCATGTGAGTAACCACAGTATAAACTATTGCATACTTAGCTATCTGTTTTATATTTACTTATATTTTGAGAGCACTAAACATAATAAACACTATCACTGGTGACCACCAAATGAGAACATCTTGACAATCAACTCAGACATTATAACAGGTTTCAGGAACACAGGGTTTGACATTAGAAAAGACTGTATGTATTCAAATGCTGGTCAGTATGTGAACTTTAGTATCTGATCTATTATTTCAAAGTTTCATTTTCTCAGTGGTAAAGTTCAGGTATATTGAAGTCTTAACCTTTAAAAAGATGCAGTTTCTACTTCAAACAAAAGAATGTTATCTAAATCTCTATTTCCCCTACTTTTGCATCTTGGTATGCCTTTTAATCATCTTCTTTACTGAGTTGCTTTTTACTTATATTTTCCTTATTCTCCATCCCTTGCTTAGGCAACCAATGTCCAAAATAAAATTGCCTAGTTGAACAATGGATAGTTTACACATGGAATTTCATTCCTTTCCTAATGGTTCAATGGGATCCATGCTAGTTTCGTCTGTTTCTGTTCTGGGGTCATGACATTGGAGCACATGTCTGCTTGAAAAGATCTGAGGCCAAGGTCCTTTGGACTCCCTCATCACTTTTATATCTGACCCTGACCCTATAAAAAAATAAAGTTCAGTTTACTGCTTTGACTTATTCACTGCTCTAATCCACTTTTCTATTGAACTCTTTGTCCTGCGGTTTGTGCAACATGATTCTATGTAGTTAGTCCCAGGCCAGGCCCCTCTGACCTGAACCAACTGATTGTACCATGGGTTTAAGAGATAACTCTGTTTGGATCAAAGAAACAATGAGAGCTCCTTTCCTTCTCTGTCAACACAGTCTTGATAGTTGTCTTTCAAACAGCACTGTTTCCTTATCACACAAGAGTAATGTATTAGTTTTAAATCTGTAGTCTTTTTTAGAGTTGATAAAGCCATAATATATATATTATATTTTAAAGACGGGTGTTATAACTATCCTAATTTTCTACACAAGGAAACTAAATCCAGAGAAGTTTAATTAGTTGTCCAAAGTTGCACAGTAAGCAAGGTGCAGAAGTGACATAATCTCAGGCTTTTTTAAGTCAGAGACCACTATCAGTTCTCCCAATAATCAAATGACTAACTCATTCATAAATTGTGAATTGAAATGAGAGAAGATGGAGTGTCAATCAACATTTTTTGTTTCCCTATGGGGAAGAGGTGTGCCTAGAAATGTAGCATAAATTGGTAAATAGAAATTTGTGTAGAGATTTAAAAGAAGAACCTGAAACTCTGCCACCCATATGTATTTTTTATGGAAATGTTTCTAGGCTGACTTGTTGACATAGCCCCAGAAACTAAAGTGTCAGTAACAGAATGAATTATTTGGGTACACAGCCACAACACATGGTATCCAGATCTGACTCAGAACATCTAGGATAGAATACCAGTTGTATTAGAATATAATACCTGAAAGAATAAGGCAAAATAAAGTAAAATTTTAAAAGTACTGATTTTTTTATTATTAAACTTAGGAGCAAACAAACATTTGCAGAGGGGATTACTGACAATTTGCAAATTGGCTGACAATTTCCTAATATCAGATAGCATATTTAAGCCTTGCTTATTTAAAATTTCTTGCCAACAAAATTGGAATAATATTGATGAAAACACTCTATGTGCCTATTGTGGGTGACTTTAAATGGGTTCTATATTTTTGTGTAAATAAACTATACTTCAAAACACTTCACACAATAACTTTTATTGATTTGTCTTTCACAAAGTTTGAGATTGTTAAACTGTATTGCTGGAAGGAAAATAAGATACTTTGCATGTATAATTTGAGAATTATGGAAAATTTTTCACCAGCATTACTGTTCCTTCAATAACAAGCATATATTTTAATCATAACCATATTCTTGAAAGACTTCTACAGAAACCCAGAGTAGCTTTCCTGTGAGTGGATGCATGTATGTGGTTAAAGGTGTTATGACTCTGTATACTTCTATTAGAAATCTTATTTTAAAATAGATGATATAATCTAATTAATTTTACTTAATATATTCCATCTATAAAGTAAGTTGAAACCACGTATAGTTACCATATGATAAAGAGTAACTATAGAATTGGTGATATATTGTATTGCTAAGCAAATAAAATGTCCTTCCTTTTATATTAATGTACTAATAACATACAGCAGCTAAAAATTTGTGTCTGAAATATAAATATGAGTAAAATATAATCGATGTTCACTTCTACCTATAATACCTTAAGGGCACTGTCAGAGAAGCCAACACAACCAATTCTGATATTTTAGTCATAGGTAACTACTTCTTTTCCCCCAAAGGACTCCTGGTTTTATTTCTTTTTCTTTCTTTTTTTCCTCTGTGGACTCTGGAGGACAATTTACATTCTCTTCCTCTGGCAGATGTCACCATGAACTCTTTCCCCTACTCTTATTCACCACACAAGCCTGGGTGTACAGAGGATGTGGAAATCTAAGCTGTACATGCATTGTTTGATGCCACCCGAGAGGAAAACATGGGCCATTTTTTACTTAAAAGTTCTACAACTAGTCATGATTAAGAAACAAAGGGGAGCATTTTCAAAATAAGTGCATAGCTCATTCTAGAATCTTGATCTTCTACTTCTCAGTTTTAAGTTTGTATCAGAATAGAGTAATGTATTAAGTATGCATATCCCTTAGCTCCCTGAGGGTTATTGAATCAGAATCTGTGATAGTTGCAACCCGGAAATACCCACATTTTAAACAAGCCTGCTGCATATTAAAAGTTGCTTTGAAATCTCATAATATAGTTTCTAATTTTAGATGATAAATAAAATTTTAAGACATTGGTCTTCAAAAGAGGTAGGCAACATTGGCTTGCTCATGATAGAAATACAATATTTCATGTATTAATTTTTCTTAAAGTAAATGGCCAATTAAATAAATTATCTGTTAAAGCTCAGACTGTTGAGGATACTAATACACAATGTAAACACAAATGAAACAGACACAAAAAGGCAGGGCTGATTTACCTTCTCCAAGTATAAACTCTTCAATTATAATCTTATCAGATATGCCAAGAAATTATATGAAAATAGTCAAAATTTTCAAGACTGTTTGAAATATAGGGTCATATCAAAGGCAAATATTGATATACTTTTAATTTAAAAAGTACATCAAAATATGGTTTAATAATTATTTTATATATATTCCTATTGTATAAATGTTTTATGATGTATACAATGTATTAGTACATCTTCACTTAAATAAATACACATATATTAACAATACATTTTGATAGTTTTTATTCAAAGAGGTATACAGTTGGAAAAGTCTGTAGATCATATATGTAATAGTTTCTTGCCTTCTTTTTTATCCAATTAAAGGACATTTCTCTTCAGAAAGTATTCATTTTTTAATCTCAGAAACCCAATCAATGCAGAATAATTGAATATCCTTTCATCCCAAACAAACAATTTACATTTCCTTGGGACTCCTACCCTTGTGACATTACTCAGGCACTCGGCAATGACCAGGAGTAACTTTCACTTTTGTCGACAAATCTGTAAATAGCAAAATGATTATTTAATGATAATTACTGAAGTATGCAATGCTGTAAATGTTATAATTGATAGCTGAAAATGATGAGACCACAGGATACCTGAGATTGTTGAACGATATTGATATAAATGACAACAATGAAGTAAATGATAACAATAATTTAATGACAGCTTTGTCACAAGTATTACACTAAAAATTTATCAAAGGCAGTTATCTCCATGTATAAATGAGTAAACACCTACATCAAAGAAACAAATTACTTGGTAGAATCATAATGGGCTTCATAAAATAGAACATTTTTATTGGTCTTTGATAAACAAATGGGTGCTTGCTGGCACTTATTGACAAAAGGCATTCTTGAGCAAAGAAATATCACAACTAAAGGGCCCTTATCTATTGGTTCCTGGGACTCAGAACACTCTCTTATTCTGTAGTCCATTGGCTAAATCTTGCACTTTTTCATAATGCCAACTTTTCTTCATTTATTCTTCTTCCTTGTCCCTTAAGTGTCCAGAATACATATCTCAATTCCTTATTTATTTGTTTATACTCTCCCAACTCTGTTTTTGTTAAATTGTAAGATCTGTGAGAACAAGGGCCATATTTCTATCACTCACCTTTATCTTTTTTGAGCCCAGGAGTATTACTGTAAGCATGTAGCAGGTCCCAAACAAACATTTGGTGAATATGTCCCAAGTGATCATTCGATGAAATGTATCTGAATATATTAGTCTGGCTTGGAAACAGGCATATGCAAATATCACTGAGGGGGATGCTAGACAGAACACAAATAAACACAACTTTGGCCTAAGATTTGAAGGCCTCTAAATAATTAGCAGTTGCAGCATTATAGCTAGGAAGTGCAGGTAACTAGAAAATAATAAAGATGTTATGTACAGAACTATAATACTTCAGATTACATCCATTTATATATATGTGCAACCATATGAAGCTATTAAGCTTTCAAAGTTAATCATGTGGCTCTATTTTGCATTAAGAATAATAAAATAGTTAACATTTATATAGAACGCTTTATACCAGACAACGTACTAAAATCCTCAAATAGATTATCTGATTTAATGACCACAGAGACTAAAGGGCAAATCCAAGTTTTTTGGCGACTGAAGCTTATATAATTTGGAGGTGGGAGATTATTTTAAGAATTCAGTATTAAGAATATTAAATTAGGCTGGACGCTGTGGCTTATGCCTGTAATCCCAGCACTTTGGGAGGTTGAGCTGGGCAGATCACCTGAGGTTGGGAGTTCAAGACCAGCCTGACCAACATGGTGAAACCCTGTCTCTACTAAAGATATAAAATTAGGCAGGTGTGGTGGTGCATGCCTGTAATCCCACCTACTCAGAAGGCTGAGGCAGGAGAATGGCTTGGACCCAGGAGGCAGAGGTTGCAGTAAACTGAGATCACACCCTAGCCTGGGCAACAAGAGTGAAACACCACCTCAAAAAGGTTTTTTTTTTTAAACCAAAAATTAAATTAAAATAATTTAATAAAGAAGTACACATCTCACTCCCTCCAGCTAAAAGTAAATATCTTTCTTTCTATGTGTCATATATTTCTTCTCTACCTTCTACTTCAATTTAAATGATACTATATATGTCATCCTAGGAACAATTATTAATATAGCACATTTTATTACAATATGTTTACAACTAAAGCATATTTTCTAATGATGACCAGTGTTAGAATGTGGAAAAGTCTTTTGTGCTATTGATCCACAATGCTCTATTAGTGATTTTACTCTAAAGAGTGGATCGAGTTTGTTAGAGAAAGTGTCCACTAACCAAAACAATATGTGTATTCCATTACTCTTCCCATTTGATGTTTGACAAAATAAAATGGTACCTACCCAAACCACAATATCAGCCTATAGATCCAAGTGGATTTTGTTTATTTGAATCAATATACAGGATTGTGCACGTTTATGGGTTTATATTACCATAACCACAGATGGCAGCCACACTGAATGTATGACATTTTTACATAGATGCACATGTTTTCAATGATGCTAAACTTAATAATTTATATACTTTTTTATATAGCCCATGAGACTGAAAGGCAGCCAAAGAGAGCCGCATCTAGAAATGTTGCTGATGTAAACTAAATTAAATTTAGCATAATAATGTACAAACAAAATGAAAATTAAAAATAAAACACATGTATCAAATGCAGTTTTAGTACTAATCAAATACTGTGGGTCACAGAGTTGAAGACCTCATGCACTTACACTAAGTGATTAAAAGGACAGAAGCTCTGTTCAATGCCCTAGGATACTGTCCCCTCTTGTCCTCTTAA
This sequence comes from Cheracebus regulus, assembly GCA_963574635.1. Lineage (NCBI taxonomy): Eukaryota > Metazoa > Chordata > Mammalia > Primates > Pitheciidae > Cheracebus > Cheracebus regulus. The sequence continues at coordinate 31,172 of CAUYQU010093430.1, read as the reverse complement.
AGGATCACACAGAACTGAAGAGAGCTTCCTTTATCCATCTGTGAAGAAATACAGACCCTGGCAGATGCATGACAACCATCAACACGCTGAATAATTAGAAAATTGTTCCCTGGAGATACAGAATTTATGAGGTAATTGTATAAAAACAAATAAGTGATCAATCAACAACAGTAACAACAAAGGCCTTACTTAAAACTTAATGGAAAGTAGTTTTTTTTTTGCAATTAATATTTAGCTCATCTGATAACATATAAATGAAGTGAAGAATGACATTTCGATTTTAAAATACTATACATTTTAATAAATTTCAACTGTTAAAGCTTAGTATCACTTTGGTTGCTTTTAGCATTTGTAGAAACTATTCAAAAATCTTGTAAAATAATTTAAATTATAGTATTGCAAGTAGAGACAATTTTTAATTCAGTGTGTGCCCTTAAGCACACTAGCTCTGTTAGATAGCTACTGATAAGATAGGTTGTGAGAAAGGCAATGACCATAAGCAGTGTGTTCAACATATAATGATTGTGACTGATGAAAATCAGTACTATACATTACTTAACACCTGAGAAAACTAATCTTGCACTAATACTAGCAGTAACCATTCCTAAATGCATTCTAATATACTTTTTATAAACTAATAATTTATAAATTCTAGAATAAATCTGAATGAATAGAAAATTGTTCTTTTAATATTTGACAAAATAAGTTTTCTTCTGGGCAATATTTTAGCCAACTGTATCATTCAATCTAATGCACTGTGCAAGTCATTATTACATGAAGTTTCATTTAACAGATATTTTCCCTGAAATGTAATCATTTGGCATAAAACTGCTATAAATTGAGTGGAAATAAAATACCTAAAAATAAAGAGTAAATAGTTCATAATTTGAGGATACTAATATAAATGTATAAATTAGATTTTTAAAAAGCCTCATTACCAGAGCTGAAGTTTTAATATCAAAAAGTTATCTATAGTAAATTATTAAACAAAGTTTAATTCAACATTATAAAGTTTTGATATTAAAAAGAGAAATATTTTTCTCATATCTAATGTACAAACATACAACACACACACACAGGTGCATGCTCATGCATGTACAGACTGTTTTTTTTAACCTAAATCTATACCAAAGTGGAGAAGTGGAAGAAACTACATAGGTGCCATATTTCTCTGAAGAAGAACTGATCAGCCCTGTAATCTGTTTCAGGAAAAATACAAGTTTAACAGGTACACATTGCTATTCTGAGACAGAGCGTTTTTCAGTGATAGAGTTCAAGACAAATTACCCCAAAACATAGCGTGTTGGCATTTAAGAAAGCATCAGAAGCAAGTAACAAAACCTAGGAAAGTCAGTTTGACTTTTCCTGTCATTCTCCCCTGAAGTAAATCGTAAGACTCTCATTTGAGAGGTGCCCTCCCTATACTGGAAAGAAAGGAACATTTTTATTTCTGAAGACAGACACAGAAGAATCTGAACAAACAGGCCTTGCTAACTTTCCCACATCCCATCCATACTATTAGATTATACTTTATTTGTCCAAACATGTTTATCCATGACTATCCAAGTCTTTATTAAGCCTAAGTATAAAAATATAGTTTACCCTTGAACAACAAGGAGATTAGTGATGGCATCAGGCATGGTCAAAAATCCATTGACAACTTTTGACTCTCCAAAAACTTAATCACTACAGCCTGTTGTTGACCATAGTTTTACAGATAACATAAACAATTTATTAATACATATATATTTTTGTATGTTTTATGTATTATAGACTATATTTCTTCAATAAAGTAAGCTAGAGAAAAGATAATGCTATTTTTTAAATTATAAGGAAGATGAAATATAGTTTTCATTTACTGGAAGTAGATTATCGTAAAGATCTTCATTCTCATCTTCATGATGAGTAGGCTGAGGAGGAAGATGAGGAGATGGTGTTGCTGCCTTATGGGTAACAGAGATAGAAGAAAATTCTCATAGTAGCAGAAGCACACAGTTCAAATGTGTTGTTCAGCCATCAACAGTACACAGTTTTCTTGTTTCTTTAGGCTTTTATTTCTGAAGCTTTTCATGCATTTAAAATTCATATTAAATTTGCATGTCTATTGTTAGTCTGTATTTTTTGGTATAGATGCCCCAAACCTAGCAATGAGTGAAGAAAAAATTTTAACAGGAAACATAATTCTGCTTTGTTGAACTGCTCTTATGTTCATAATTCAAGCATCAATAGAAAAGAAAACACTCAGGCTTTTTAACCTCACCTACCAGTGTGGGCTGCCTGAGTCTTCTCTAAAATACCTATCAGAAAAGGGAAAGAGAGAGGGAAAATTGGTAGTTCAAGGTGGAAAATGTCCTCACAGAGATTAGCAAGTAGGAGAGGAAAATTAAAGAAGAGAAGCAGAATTAACAAATGTTTAGAATTGGGTCACATGTTTCTTTATATGTACGTCTACTTATAGGAACCCGTTAACCTCATTAAATTAATTTTTCAGAAACTGTTGTTTGTATTTAAGCCCATTTATTCTCTTTGGTTAAATAGCATTGATAATTGCTCTGTGCGAGGCACTAAATTGGTACTATAGAGAATCAGGGAATCCTTTTACATTTATTTCATAGTTAATTTGACAGTAAATCTGTCTCCCCAACATAATTACAAAGTGAAAGATGATATTTATTTACCATTTCTCTCCAGCATCTACAACATTGTCTCTTAGTAGACTTTCAAAGTCTATTTGATGAATTAATAAATGAATAAAAACAGAGGAAGCTACTGTAGAATACTTCAGCCTAATCCTACTGAAGACCATAGTAAGTGATAAGTCAAATAGTCTGAATATTATATATTGACTTACATCTAATGGTGTTGAAGATTACACAAATTAGACAGTCATAATTGGGATAGTCTAACATAGCAACTTTGAATTTATTGCCTTCTGTTACTCTACTATAGATAAACCAGTTTCCATTTCTAAATATGGTATCTTCAGTCTTCAGTCCTAGTGAATGTTTTATTATCTTTAATCCTGTTGAATGTTTGTACATCTATTGTGGATGTTTTAAGAAATTTTTTAATGTTCCTAATGTAGAATAAATTATAGATTTTGATATACATTTATTCATTTTAGACCTATACTTAGTCTAGTTACATGGAATCCTTCATCACTGTTCCTTTCTTATGTGAAATCTCCTAATCCTAAAATGTTTGTGCACATATGGATGATTTCCAATTAACTTTGGAATGTCAAATGATTTAAAGAATTCAATAAACACATAAATAAAAAAGAATAAAATGTATTGTATATAGTTTTAGTAGTTTAACAATAACCTTTCACTTTTAAAATTATTTGTGTTATGACTACATAATGATAAACCAATGTTTTAATAGAAAAATAAAGGCAAGAATAACTAATAGATTATCTTCCTAGATATAGAGCCTCAGGTTTTGTGATCAAAGAAAGATTTGCTATGGTTTTACTTAATTAGCATCTGCTGAGAGAGGCTATTATGTATAATAGAATCTGCAAAACATGAGTGTTGCTCAGCGCCTCCCATTAGTTAATGGCGTGACCTTGGTCAAACAGTTCTGACCCTCAATTTATTCATCAGTAAATGCGGAGGTTGGATCAATACATTCCAAACATGGAGTTCCACTGTTTTTTTTGTGTGTGATAGTTCCGGGACTTATCACTCCACTACTGGTTTTCCTGGAAATTTTTGAAGGCATTAAGAATAGTTTGCAAGGTTTAATAATAACCAAGACAAAGACTGACAACTGTAGTGAAGAGCAGATTTTGTCATTGTTTTAAAGAAAATGTGTTTTAATTGACCTTGTGGGAATTAAATATGTACATGTTGCATGTAATGTGTTTCAAGCTTAAGAGCTGAAAAACTAATTGATTGTTGAAAATGTCTTAATGTATTGCATTGAACAGCTTGCATCTTCGAGTTACTGGTTGATAGTTTGATATAAAAACTGTATTTGGGAAGAAAGAAATGAATCACTACAAAATGCCAAAGCAAACGTAGGGATCAGTGGACAAGAAAGGAGGTAATCGATAAAGAATTCTTTTTGCTCTTCAAAGCTTTTAAGTAATCGATTGGTGAGAAACAGAGCATCTAATCAGTGGTGATGCATTATGATGGTTCAGTCTGTCCCCAGTGTCCTGTTTCCTCCCCATCATCCCTTCAGATGCCTTTTCTTGATTCACAGATGCCTAGCTAGTATTTACCCAGTGGACCAGACTGTGTATGTAAACTTTGATAACAATAAATTGTACAAAGCTTTAGTCCTATAGCACCAGTTGTACGTGTGTGTATACATATACATATGTATACACACATATCCATATATATATATAAACACACATACATGTATACATGTTTGAAAATTTTACACTTTATACACTACAAAAAATAAGTGGTAGTTTACCACTTATACCACACTCAGTTTTACTATAAATCATATCAATAGATACATTTTGAGTTCATTCTGTCAAATTTCATGATATATGCTATGGTATATGCTATACACTGATTTCAACTAATATATTTTGTCATTGCTACTTATTAACTTGGAAAGCTCGTCATATGCAATGTTGTAGCTTTACTCTGTGGCTAAATATTGCTAATGAGTCATGAAAGTGTCAACTGTCCTTAGCTACACTTGACTGGGATGCCTTATATTTATCTTCCTTCAGAGGTCCCGATCTCTTCAAATCTAAAACTAAGTTATCCTCTTTCAAGGAACATATCTAGATTATTTGTAGTAATGGGTGTATTTTCTTTTCCATATAAGGCTATATATAAATAAACAAACATAAAATGCTCATGAGAGAAGGGTATAGCTCATAGCTGCTTTGACTTACCTACTCTCTTTGCCACCCTGCCCTTCTCACATTTACAGTGGTAGTAAGGGAGAGATCTGATGTAGCAGGTGAGCGCAGAGAAGCTTATCATTTCCTCAGAGTTACTAGTGCTGCTTCTCCAAGCTTAGATTCCTGATGTCTAGATTTTGTACAAAGGATCTGCTGAATTTATGTTTTGGCAAATGCCAAATAAGCAGGTAGCAAAATTAAAATTTGACCCAACCTGAAACCAAATCCATATTTCATAATCATAGAATTAATTTCTAGAAAAAAGAAAAAAGTAAAATATTTAAAAGTAATGATTTTGCTAAAAATCAAATGGTTAATTTTGTTTCAAGTTTGGCTCTATGGTGCACTAATTTCTGAACACTATAGCATCTTTATTTCTGCAGTTACTGTATTGTAAATTTACAATATCATATGGATGATCAAATATTACATCTATTGGTTGCTATGTCAATCTTAGGCATTCAGAAATGTTTAATTTTTATTCATTATACAATGGTTAAGTAAGGAAGCAGTGTAAATTAATTACAACATAGTTAATATGTTGTAATTAATAGTTACTGAATTTTCTTTGGTTAATTACCACATGCAAGTTTGAAAAGTAAATGTGAGTAAATTGGGAATCATTTAGCATATTATTTAAACAATGAAGATTGAAATTTTGAAAGACATGTATTAAATGATTTTTTTCCTGTAACAAATGATCAAGACAAAGACCTATCTCCATGTAAGTTCTATAACTTGAAGAGTAGTACAGATAAATTTCACTGAAGCAATCCACAGATTAATTTTTTAATAATTAAATAAAATGGCATGTGTATACCTATGTAACAAACCTGCACATTCTATACATGTATCCCAGAACTTTAACAATAATAATAATAGTAATAAAGTCATTAAAGAGCTGCTCTCAAAAAGGAACGCAGATACAGAAAGAGAAAATAACAATATAATAAGCACTGTGCAGAAAGGAAGCAAGGGGCATTGAGGGAACACACAGGAGAGATATCTGTGGTTTGAGTTATTTTGTGATAGAAAGTTACCCCCTTACATGAGCACTCATGGGTAAACACTGTAGCCTTTCCATACCTTCAAGGGCTAGTGTAGTCTATGGGACCATATTTCAGAGATTAAAATATTTTTGAGTGCTTATTTAAAATGTGTGTGTGTGTGTGTGTGTGTGTGTATGTGTGTGTGTGTGTGTGTGTGTGTGTGTGTGTTCTACTTTTTTTGCATGGATATCATTTGTCTCTTCTTGCTAATCTCACTTTGCCAGGATTTTAGAAACACTACCTGCTCACTTCTGTAGTCCTGAATCTGACCTCTTATGGTTTGGAAAACAGAGCACCCACGCTTAAAACACACAAACAAACAGAAAAAAAAGAAAGTGGACTCAAAATGAGAGTCTTCAAAAAAATAAAAGGAAAAAGAAAATCTTTGTGAATATTTTCATAAAGTTAACATGATTGCTCTAATTTATATGTTTGTTTATATTTTCAAATACCTGCTGTTTCACAAAATCACTTGGGAAAACAATTCTCAATCCTTCAATCTAGATATATGGCATAAGAGCAATGCAATCGACATGTAAATTTTTTTTTAAAAATCTGAATTTTCATTCAGACCTTAACTTTCACTTAATAATCATTTTATTCAACACCTTTCCTGAAATAGAATGTGTCTTCACAGTAAATATCATGGGAAACATTTGCACTTTGACAAAATATCATTTTAATTTCTTCTACAGCTGCTTTTGGAAAGCTGTTTCGTCTGCTATCAACCATTGGATGTTATTATTTATTATCTAAAAATACAGTATTTAGACATTTATTGAAACCTCCTTGTCAATGTATGAAAACTGATATTCTACCCCATTGAAACATCTTGAATAAACAGATGAGAAGGTAGTTATAAAGTCTGCCCTCTTTGATGGTATTTGGCTGAAGGAATGAAAACACCCCTGTTATCTTTCTACTTATGACCAGTAATTCTGTCACATGTCACATTAACCACTGTCTAAACATACAACTAAAGGATGTGAAAATTTTTTTAAGATTTTAATTTCTAAATTAATCAGAGCCTTCACTATTTTTTCTATTGTCTAGGACAAGTTGACAAGTATATAGCAATTCCTGATATTCCATGCCATAAATCTTTTTAAATAGATTCTATGGTGTTAGTTTTCTGAGATCAAATCCTTATCAAATCTGTTAATGAGGAATTAAAGCAGAAGCAGAATATATTGTATATGATGAACGTTTATTAATTATGGAATTATTGATTATGCAAAAGCTCAGAAACAGTAAAAATCATGTGGATATATGTATTTGCAAAATAGTATGCTTTTATCAAACACTGAGCCTGAAGACACACTTTAATGATCACACAGTATACCCAATCTTTTCCTCCTCCATTCCAGGCCCGTGTTAAGATGCACCCATATGAAGAAATATGATCTAGACAATCATCTGGCCATCCTCTCCAAATTGAAGAAATCGTTTTAAGCATTTGAGTATTTTTCTTTAATCTTTAGATCCCCAAGACACTCCATTAATACCTATGCAAATGTAACTGGGTAAAATTTTAAAAGCTCTTCATGTGCTTCTCACTTTCCAAATGTCTTGGCTGTCTCTTGGTCTGTCGGAAATGTCTGTTTTCTAGAGCCCTGGAGTGTTTCAGAAATAATAGGAAAAAAGGATGTTTCCTAAGGCTAGAGAAAGAAAATAATGAGTCAGACTGAGAAATATTGGTTCCAAAGATCTCTGTACTTCTAAAAGCCTCTATTCAGTACCCTCAGGTCCCTCTTAGCCTGAGCACTATTCAAGAAGTCTCTCCCTGTTGATGAACATGGCAATCGACAATATGGTAGGGAGTAAGTTCCCATGCCTGTCGTGAGCCCTTTTTTCATCATCCTAGACGGAAAGAATGAAGATGCCTCCTCCCTAAAAATGTTATTAGATAGTAAGTTTAAGCTGATTTACACTGATTTGGGTCTGGAGGGCTAACTACCAGGTTAAAAACTGATTCTAGGAAATATTATTTTTTAAGTCTTACTAAATCAATAAATGACATTAGAAGGCTATTTTTAGTGGCCAAGAGTCTGTGTTTTGTTTTTCCATATTAAATCAATAGCTGCAGTTCAAAAGGTCTATTCATTCAAATCCTTTGGCGTAATGCTCATTTGATTTCAAATGTCTTTTGCAAGTTGGAAAAGTTGCTGCTCTCAGATGACTAAGGCGGGAAAGGTCAATTAAGTAATAGTCTATTCTGGTCTAGTAAGAGTCTCTTCCTTTCCAATATTAAACTATGCATTCATTTTTAAGAGCTCAAAGCTTTCTAAAAGTGTTCTTTTTTAAATAAATTACCAATATAAAAATTATTTAATTTAAAATCTACTTTCACATTTTAATCTAGAATATAGGACACGTAATTTTAAAATATTTTTCATACTTGAAACTTCCTTTCATTCTATGGGTCATTGCTTGTGTTCAGATCTTTATTACCTTGGAATATAGAATAATCTCCAAGAAGCATTTTTTTATTCCAATCTCTCCCACTTCTAACGTATGGTACTGGCAGATTAGGCTTCTTAAAGAGAAGAACACTGATATTACTACTAGGTTCAAAGTTGTTGTTACTGTTTTTATCCCCTGATATCTCTCTAACTCAGTCTGTAAGTCCTTGCTTCTTTGTCAGGTGTCCACAACCTGCCATAACATCTTCCACATCTACTTTTATAACCTCGTTTCCTACCCTTCACTTTGATAGATCCTCATTCCAGAAAAATTTCAAATTTTCAGATTCCCTTTAACACTGCTGACATTCTTAAATCAGGACTTGCTACACATGAAATATTTTTTCAGGAAGTAGCCTCACATTGCAATCTCTTCCACCCACACAGTTTCCAGGTGATTACGTTCTGTTCATCCTGTGAGATCTTGCTCAAAAGCCCTCTTAACAATATTCTGTCCATATACTTACCCCTGCAATCTCTTCTGCACAATGTCCAGTTACACTTCTCCTCTGAACTCTAATAAAACTTGATGTTTAGTCTCTTTTAAAATATTCTGTCTTCAAAACAAATGGCAAAACTTCAATTATAGTTAAATCTAAACTTCCCCTAATCAGCCTATAAACACATGCAGCTGAACATATAACCTGTTGTAAGAACATGTTTACATTTTTACAATAAATTAAGATAGAAACACACAATGATGCTAACTTGCTAATTACCGCACCCGTACTTCTGCTCTCTGCTCATTAATCCTCTCAAATTTTCACTTCAGCTACTGAGCTTAATCCCATATTTTTGAGAATAGAGAGACAATATGAGGAGAACTGCTAAAATCTCATGACAAATCATCTACCTACCAACCTGCTTTGCAGGCACACCATTCAGTCCTACATCATTTTACCACAGATGAACTGTCTTTCCTGTTACTAAGAAAACTTCTCAACTAGGTACTAGACCTCGCCCTCTCTTATGTATGCAAGAGTATCTCATGACAAATCATCTACCTGCCAACCTCTTTACAGGGATGTAACTCTGTCTTACCTCATTTTACCGCAGATGGACTGTCTTTCTTGTAACTAAGAAAACTTTTCAACTTGGTACTAGACCTCACCCTCTCTTTTGTATGCAAGGATATCATCCAGAAGTTATTTCTCAATTCTTTGGAATCTTATAGTATCTTTTTGTTTTACTATATAATTTTTGTCAGTAACAAAACTTGGTGCAATTGTTTTTATTTAAAAAAAAAGAGAGAGAGAGATTACCTGCAAAACTAGTTACATTCTCAATATGCTGGGATTACAGGCATGAGCAGCTTGGGCTCCCGGCTCAGGTTCTTAGCTTCCCTTGCTCAAAGAATCGAGCCAGACCCCTACCCCCATGGTGAGTATTCCAACTCCAAACAAGTGTTCACGGACTGAGAGAGTGAGCAGCAGTGCAGTTTATTGAGCAAGCGAAAGTAAAAGCTTCCACAGCATGAAAGGATAGAAGGGGGCCTGAGAGGGTTGCCATTGTTGTTTAGGGCTGCCTGGGCTTATTTATATTCCCAAGTAATTCTGAGTTGCTGGGTATTTGCCCCCTAGTTCTGTGTGGGAAGAGGGCTTATCACCATGAGTCACCCAATCTTTCCTCTGAATTGCTGAGTGTTTGCGCTCTAGTCCTGTGTGGGGAGGGGGCTTGTGACCATGAATCACCTAATCTCTCCTTCTAGTGGTTGTTTACTAGTTTCTGTTGAACTTGCAAGGAGTATTGGAATGTGGTTGAACAGCTGATACTTTGAACACAGCCTCCTGATACATTTGAAGTACCCGTGTTGACCTTTTCCCATGCTAGGATTTCCAAAATGTTCCCCATTGACCCAAAATGTTTTATTCCTCAAGAGGACAAGGTGAGAGAATTGCTTGATACTAGAAATTCTAGACCAGCCTGGGCAACATGGTGAGACCCACTCTATACGAAAAAAAAAAAAAATAGCCGTGTGTGGTGGCACAAACCTATAGTCCCAGCTACTTGGGAAGCTAAGGCAGGAGGATGGCGTGAGCCCTGGGAGTCAAGGCTGCCGTGAGCCCTGATTGTACCACTGCACTCCAGCTGCAACCTGGGAGACAAAGAGAGAGAGACCCTCTTTGAAAGAAAAATAAATAAGGGAAAGAAGAAAGGAAAACCTTCTCAGTTTTGGGTTTCCATGGAATAGTGACAACTGGTATCTTTCCACACGGCCTCTAAAAACTCACATAGAACAAGAGGGAGCAGACACAAAACCACTCTTAATTCAGACCTAGAGTTTAACTAGGAGACAGAAATTACTAAAATCTCTAATTTACATATAAATAATAAAATAAACATCCAAAAATGAGTAGCATCAGATCTGGAACCCAAGATGATGCTAAGAGTAAGGAGACTGAGTAGAAAGGAGATGGTGGTGAAGCCTAGCAATAGCAGGAAACGTAAAGTGACCCGAGAGGAAGAGTTCCACACTTGGCTGAAGTTACTGAGAAGAGTCACAGCATGGACTGCTGGGGAATTGTAATGAAGGGGCTTAAAAGTGTAGGGGATCAAAGCTAGTACTTTTAATAAAAACAATTGCACCAAGTTTTGTTACTGACAAAAATTATATAGTAAAACAAAAAGATACTATAAGATTCCAAAGAATTGGGAAATAACAGCTTCTGGAGAGGAGGCAGTCCTCCACAGTGCTAGTGAAATTGGTGCTAGTGAAAAAGAAGAGAACAAATGGTAGAAACCACACATCCTATGAAAACAACAGAGAATTGCAAAATCAAAAGACCCATTAATCATTGTCCTCCCCTGAAATGAAGATAGACATCTATGAATAAAACTGCCTTTTGGTATATCAAGAGAAGAGGATACTGTGGAACGAAGAAACTTGAGAATCCACATACCCCAACTTCTCTTACAGAATTACCTATTATTGCTGGTATAGGAAAATATGAGACATTTCAAACAGAAGAGAAATTAGCAAAAAATAAAAATAAGATAAAATCCATACACAACTCTGAATTAGTCTATTTTCACAGCCTGAGCTCTACGTTGGCCCCTTTTAGCCACAGCTGAAGTGACTGGGACACAGGACACCAAGTCCTTTGGCTGCACACAGCATAGGGACCCTGGGCCTGGCCCACTGAACCACTTTTTCCCTGTAGGCCTCCAGGCCTGTGATGGCAGGGGCTACCCTGAAGACCTCTGACATGCCTGGAGATACTTTCCCCATTGTTTGGTGGATTAGCATTCTGCTCCTCATTACTTATGCAAATTTCTGGAGCTGACTTCACTTTTTCCTCAGAAAATGGAAATGCATTGTCAGGCTGCAAATTTTTCAAACTTTTATGTTCTGCTTCCTGTATAAAACTGAATGCCTTAACAGCACCCAAGTCTCCCCTTGAATGCTTTTTGCTGAAAAATGTCTTCTGCCAGATACCCTAATTCATTCCTCTCAACTTCAAAGTTCCACAAATCCCTAGTGCAGGGGCAAAATACCACCAGGCTCTTTGCTAAAACATAACAAGAGTCACCTTTTCTCCAGTTCCAACAAGTTGCTCATCTCCATCTGAGACCACTTCAGCCTGGACTTTATTGTCCATATCGCTATCAACATTTTGGGCAAAGCCATTCAACAAGTCTCTAGGAAGTTCCAAACTTTCCCACATTTTCCTGTCTTCTTCTGAGCCCTCCAAACTATTCTAACCGCAGCCGGTTAGTTCCAAAGTTACTTCCACATTTTTGTGTATATTTTCAGAAATGCCCACTCTACTGTTAGCAACTTACTGTATTAGTTGATTTTCATGCTGCTGATAAAGACATATCTGAGACTGGGCAATTTATAACACAAAGAGGTTTAATGGACATACAGTTCCACATGGATGGGGAAGCCTCACAATCATGGGAAGGAGAAGTAAATCACATCTTACAGGGATGGTAGCAGACAAAAAGAGAAAGTTTTTGAAGGGAATTTCTTTTTTAAAACCATCAAGTCTTGTGTGACTCATTCACTATCATGAGAACAGTGCAGGAAAGACCTGCCCCCATAATTCAAACACATCCCATTGAATTCCTACCATGACATGTGGGAATTGTGAGAGTTACAATTCAAGATGTGATTTGGGTGGGGACACAGCCAAACCGTATCAAACTCAGTGGAAAAAAAGCAGAAAATAAGAATGAACAATTTGAGCTGATGAGAATCATATCTATTCAAAATAAACAATATCAAGAAGAAAAAAGTGAAGGAAAAAACAAAAGGTAAACATTTTCAGACTGGCTCACTATGTAGAACTCAATTATATGCTGAATGCATGAGACAAACTTAAAATGGTGTGATTCTAAAAGGCTAAAAATAAAGGAACGGTTGAAGGTGTATTCAAAAAGTAAATAAAAAGAGACATTGAGTTGGATTCCTGATAACAGACAAGGTACAGTAGGTCAAAAGCATTAAAAGGTATACTTCAATATACAATATCATGAATATCTAAACAACTAACAGACAACTAGCTTTATACAGCAGAAACTACAAGTGATGCAAAGGAAACAGAAAAACACTAAATGTAGAAGACTTGAACACACCACTCTCCATACAAAAAACACGTAGACCAAATAATGATAATAATAATAATGTTAAGACTTAAGCAACATAATCTTATGCAAATATACAGGGTAACAAAACATGTGTCTTAAAGTATACAAGAAATAATCATGAAAATTAAACATATATTTGGCCCTTCAAATCCCCCAAATTACCATAAAGAATACTGCAAGCAATATTTTCTCACAGAGCTATAATAGATTTAGAAAATAACACAATTAAAAACTAGACATTAAAAATAGTAACAATGTCTCTTTATCCTGAAATTTAAAAAAAGAACTTATCCTATTAATATATAGGAGAAAGAGGAATTAGGAAATAAAATTCTGGAAACTAATGTTAATGAAAACACTACAAGTCAGATACTATTTGCTATAAAGTAGCAATGGTAAGAAAATGTATAGCTATTTACAGTAATACAAATCAAAGAAGAAATAGGATTGAAGTAAATTTTCATTAAAAAAGTTAAAGAACAAATAGAAAACCCTTAAAAAGGAGCAAAAAGAAACCATTGAAGAAACCAATGAATAAGCAAAAAATAATTTTTAAAAAAAGAAAACTAAACTAATTAATAACACTTTTTAAAAAGTTAAAATAATTATTAGATAACCAAATCAAAACATAAAAGAAAGAAAACAAAAACATAATAAATTGCAAGTGGTAATGATTATCTAAAGGAAAAAATGAAAACATTAAGTGACTCTGCCCAATGGTATGCAAATAAATTCATAATCCTGGATAAAATAGATAACATTCAAAGGAAACATAATTTTTCTAAATTTATCCCAGTAGAGATAAAAAGGTTATACTTCTACAGAAGAAATAGTTATTAATGATTTTCACCAAACCTTTAAAACCAATATAACCTCAATTATATATAATAGTATTCCTGAATAATCTCAAAGGATCCATGGTAAAGGTAGGAAAACAATAAAATAATTCTAAAAGTTGGCAGAATATAAAATTAACATATAAGAATCAATAGGCTTTACATACATAAACAATATTAGTGAGACAATAATAATGAAAGAAAAGCCTTACAGTATCCGTGATAAAGTACTTAGGAATGGTATTATTAAAAATGCACAACACCTGTATGAGAAAAAGCTTTAAAACATTTTTGAATGACAAAAAGGAAACTTGAAGAAATGAAGTAAAATTCTTCTATTGGTTTGGAAGAGTCATGTCAAAACGAGTTAATCCTCCTAATCTTGTAGAGTTATTTTTTATACAAATTTTAACATCAATTTGTTTACTCCCAGGAATGAGAAAGCTTTGAATGTTGAAAACCATAAGTCATACTGTGAGTGTGTCTTCTTTTAATGACTACTAATTTTCTTAAAGTCATGTACATTATTGGTGTAGTTGTAGTTCATTTATTTTGGTTGCTGTAATAACCTTCTGTTGAGTGCATTTTCCACAATATCCATTCTACTGTTGAGAATAGTTTGGGTGGTTTCTAATGTGAGGCTATTTCAAAGAGTACTGCCATGAACATTATTGTCCATTTCTTTGTGGAAAATATCTTTCTTGGGCCCTATGAGTAGGATTGTGGGGTTATAGGTTATTGATACTTTTAGCTTTTAATGTATACTGCCAAAGAGTTGTCAACAAAAAGAATCAAAGTCTGTAAAATATTTTAAGAGATTTATCCTGAGCCAAATATGAGTGACCCATGACCCATGACACAGCCCTCATAGATCCTGAGAACATGTGTCCAAGGTGATCGGGGTGCAGCTTGGTTTGATACATTTTAGGGAGGCATGAGACATCAATCAAATACATTTAAGAAATACATTGGTTTGGTCCAGAAAGGCAGGACAACTCAAAGCAGGGTTATCGGGGGTAAGGGGGTTGGGGTTCCGGGCTATAGGTAATATAGGTAAATATAGGTAAATTTAAACATTTTCTGGTTGACGGTTGAGTTTATCTAAAGACCTCAGGTAACAGAAAGAAAATGTTCAGGTTAAGATAAAAGATTGTGGAGACCAGCGTTCTTTTGAAGTCTTATAGTGGCTGCCCATAGAGGCAATAGATGACCAATGTTTTCTATTCAGATATTTAAAAGGTGCCAGACTTTCAGTTAATCTCTTTAGGATTGGGAGGACTTGGAAGAAAAAGATTTAGCTATGTTAATAGATATTCTTTCCAGATGCAAAATATCCCCCACAAAGGACAGCTTTGCAGGGCCATTTCAAGATACAGCAAAGAAACATGTTTTGGGATAAAATATTTTGATTTTTTTCCTTGTCTTGTAATGTTAGCCAGAGTCAAATTGGAAAGTAAGTCACAATATACTTTATATTTCTTCACATCCTTTACATATCCAGAATATGTAAAGGATTTATTTGAATGAATGAGGAAAAACGCAACCTAGTAGAGACAGGGAATAAAGACTTGAACAGACTCTTTATCTAAGGGGTATTCAACAGCTACCAGACATCCATAAACATATTTTTTAAATTTTAGAAAAGGATATTCAAAAGGCCAATAACTTTTTTAGTGACCAAGGAAAAACAAATAAAAACCACATGTGATTCTACTACACACCCACAAAAAAGACTAAAATGAAAAAGACAAAATGCCAATAGTTGCTGAGGATGGAAGTATCAGAATTTTCATACCCTGTTGGTGAAGTATTTGTACAACCACTTTGGAAAACCCTGAGGACTAAACTTTGATTTTTTTAAACCTTGCCCAAATTCCTATTTAAGAGGTTTGGGTAGTCATGCCCTACAAATCACAATTTCTCATCCGATGGGTTTTTTTATTTAACCCTGTATATGGATTGGACTTTGTAAGATTTAAGGATTGACATCTTCTCTCACTCTGTGACTTGGCTTTTTACTTTCTTAATTGTTTCTTTTAATGACCAGAAGTTATTAATCTAATACAGTCTAATTTATGAAGCTCCTTCTTTATGGTTCATATTTTTGCATACTCTTCAAACTACCTTTTTTTACTCTAAGCTCATGAAGATGTTCTTCCATGTTTTTTTCCTAAATGGTATTGTTTTTCTTTCACTGTTAGATCTGAAATCCATCTGGAATTATGGTGTTTGGGTGGGAAGTAGGATTCTAGTGTACTTTTATTATATTTGTAACAGGGTTCTCCACTTTTCCTTGAGCATGTCAGTTCAATTTTGCATTCAAAATATTAATAAATGCACTTTATTTGGAGGAATGTTGTGAGAAAAAAAGCTGCTAAATTTTCTTAATATTTAATTAATCATTCTATTCTAAAACTATTGATTATGTATCTTTGTCTCACTAATTTTAAATAGTATCTTTGGTTATATATGCCGTACATTTTGGAGATAACATTTTTGAGGTGCAAATATTTTATCTCAGCAATTCCTGATTACTTCGGGACTCACCATGCTTCGAGTCACTAAGTGTTCCATGAACTATATGATTATTTACTGAAAGGAAGACAAAGGAATTGAATCAAACAAAGCCAACTTTCAGCTTTAAGATTTCTGATAGATTTATTAAAATGCTTAGCAGTATCTCAAAATTCAGGGCTTTATAGTTTCACAAAAAATCTCTTTGTTTTCTTTTAACTTTGTAAAGGCTAAAACAATAAAGTATATGCCATAAAAAAAGATTTAAGAAAGACAATAGATGAAAAACCAGACTATTCCTACTCAGGGCTATATGAAGTTGGACCATTCTGAGACAATCAGAATTGAAGTTGAAGTTGTAAAATAATTGAAGAAGTAAAATAATTGAAGTTTTATTTGAAGACTTCAATTAAAGAAGAAGAAATAAAATAATTAGTTGAAAATTATCTGGCGGTGGTGTCCCATGCCTGCAGCCCCAGCTACTCAGGAGGTTGAGGCCAGAAGATTGTTTGAGCATGGGAGGCTGAGGCTACAGTGATCTGTGACCATGACACTGTACTCTAGCTCTAGCCTGGATGAAAGAACAACCCAGACTCTGGGTGACACTGTCTCAAAAAGAGAAAAAGAGAAAGTTAGATTACAATATGGGTTTTCCTCAGTTTCCCAAAGTTTGGCAAAGTCTGGGAATCCCTATCCCAAAGTCTGGGAATATCCTATACCTTTGGTGAAATGTACATCATTGTATTTATCGGGTACAACTGTGAGGCTGCTAGCTCCAGAGGCCCAGAAGCAAGGTACTAATATCCTTTACTATCATTTAACCAAAGGAGACTAGTGTTTAAAACAAGGGGCATACTAAGGGAGATTTATAACTGGATACCGTAACTAAATTATGGGTATTTCACAGACATAATGGGAAAACAAGATGAATCCCAGCAGGGGACTTTGTATTCATCTTAGGGTATGCCAATGGAAGAAAGAAAATGTCTATAAACAAAAAATTCCCTTCGCTCCTTTTGTGGGATGAATTGTGACCTCTACCAATTCATATGTTGAAGTCCTAATCTCTGACACCTCAGAATTTGACTGTATTTGGATATAGGGCCTTTAAAAAAGTAATTCAGGTAAAATAGATCATATGGGTGGGTCTTAATCCAATATAACTGATGTCCTTATAAGATGAGAAGATTAGGACACGCACACACACACACACACACACACACACACACACACACACACACACTAAAGATGATGGAAAGACATTGAAAAAAGATGGTCATCTACACACCATTTAGAAAAAACTTAGAATAAACCAACCCTGGTGATACCTTGATCTTTGACTTATAGCCTCCAGAGATGTGAGAAAATAAATTTCTCTTGTTTAAGCTACCTGGTCTGTGTTACTTGTTATGGCAGATCTAGAAAACCAATACGCTTCCCTTCCACTCCTGGATTTATTTAAGCCCTCTTTGAATTTAAATGGTACCATTAGGAGAAAGCAAAAAACTGTAGAACCCTGAACTGAAATATGATTAAAATGTTAAATGACTGAGTAATCACTGAGTGAGTTTATCTAAAAACAATGAGGCTAATTTTTCTGCTTGCACATCAACAGTCAAAAGAACAAGGAAAAAAACCATACAATTATATCAATAAATACGGAAAATGGATTTGACAAAATCCATCACCCATTCATAATGAAACTGTCAAAAATAGGAATAGAGCAAACTTCCTCAACCTGATAGAGCACATCTGTAAAAATCCTAGAGCTAACTTCATACTTAATGATGAGAAATTCGAAGCTTTATCACTAAGATCAGAAACAGGCAATGCTACCTCCTCTCACTGCTGCTTTTTAACATAATACTAAAACTCCTAGCTAATACAATAAGACAAGAATGAGAAATAAGAGACATACAGATAGGTAAAGAAGAAATAAAACTGTCTTTGATGGCAGATGACATAATCATGTATTTAGAAAATCTGAAAGAATAAACAACTAATGAGCATTATAGCAAGGTTGCATGGTATAAGGCTAATATACAAAAATTAATCACTCTACCAGGCTTTTCACTTTTTCCATTAAACCCTTGGCATATTGATCACAGGGTTTTAAAGTACCTGGTCGGATAATTCCAACATTTCTGCCGTATCTGACTCTGGCTCTGATACTTGCTCTATTTAAAATGTTTTTTTGTTTGTTTGTTTTGTTTGTTTTTTGCTTTAGTATGGGTTATAATTTTTGTTATTGTTGAAAGATGGACATGATGTACTACGTAAAAAGAACTGCAGCAATAAAACTTTAGCAATGTAGTGGTAAGATCAGGAAGAAGAGGAAGTATTCTACAGTCCTATGGTTAGGTCTCAGTCTTTTGTTAAGCTTGTGCCCCTGAACTGTGAACTTCGTCATTGCTTCTCAGTTGTTCTTGTTGTTGTTATTTTCCCTCCATTATGTGAGATTGGATGACTAGAAGGGGCTGGAGTTGAATATTTTCTACTTGTAAAGTGGTAGACTAGAGCAGGCTGGCTTTGAGTATATCCCTTCCCCCATGTCACTTAGGCGCTGATAAAATCCCAACAGATTAGACTCTGGTCGTATAGTTTCTTCTGAGGGTAGCCTTGTTACAAGAATAGATTATTCAAGAATATTTTTAAATGGTTCTTTTTTTACACTCCCTGCTAATGGCAGACGACATTACTTTTTCTTGATATATTTTGTGAGGACTGGTTACAGCTCCAGAATCCTTTGATTGGGTCTTCCTGGAGTGTTTGAAGACTTGTCCACACTGAGCCTCCATTATTTTGTGAATTTCCGTGCAGGTTTTCCCACCTGAAGACTGGTTCCTGTGATTTTTTTCCTGGTAAATTGTGATTCTGTGTCCCCCTATCTGTCTCTCCCATTTGGTGGACAGAATGTGCCCTGTGAGCTTACTTCTCTGAGACATCCACGAGAGTTGATTCACCATTTTGTTCTGTTTTTCACTTGTTGGGATGAAGTGCTGGCCCCTAAGCCTCTTACATGCTGGACTAAAACCCAGAATTAATGACCATGTTATCAGCTTTTATAATTATCTTCTTTTCTTAGTATTGTAAGTTTTAAATATAGTAAAATTAATTTTTTTAAATATATGGGCTATCATAGACTCATTGTAGACTTTCTTTTGGCAAACTCAAGAATAAAAGTTGGAAAGTAAAACTTGGCTTGATGTTAGGAAAAATAATTTTATTGAAGTGGCAAATGGAAAGATAATAAAATTTGTTAATGGTATTATGATGAATCAATATTATTCACTACATTAACATTAAATTAAAAATCCAAAACTATTTTATGATTATTATTTCAAAATCGAATGAAAGTACATCTGTGCATCAAAGGTCAAACTGTTCACTATGCTAAATAAACCTAAAACAACATGATTTTATGTTACCGTATGTCTTAGAAAAGCAGTAGCTCCATACATTAAACTGAATACTTTGAGAAATTGCTTTTATTCTTTCTGATTGGTAAGATACAATTTGGTCTAGTTCAATAGTAATTTGATAAATTAAGGTGCAGATTTAAATTGCCCTACTAGCTCACTTAATAAACAAAGAAGATCCAGTCAGATGGTAAATATTTTATTTTTAAGTCACTTAACTTTAAGTTTCATTGTCTGTGTAATAATAACAATGCTAAAAATAATAATAGTTATTATTATAGGCTTGAATTAAAAATTTAGCAAACTGACTTGTTTTAAGCTTTTGACATTTCCTTAATTAGTTACTAAGTTTCTTAAAACCATAGTTTGTATGAAAGTCATTTTCTTGATCAGAAGCTATTACCCACTAAACCCATTTCCACTTTTGTTGTTTTTGAAAAATATGGTGGGCATTTTTTGTGATATTATGAAATTAATTATATTTGCAACCCACAATATGTAGCACACTTGTTACATCCTTATTTCTGAGTAAAGTAGGGCAAACGGAGAGAAAAAGACACAAGAATGAAAATCACTATTTTCTTAACTGCTTTATTATATACTTTACTTTTTGTAATGGAAAAATAAGCATATCTTATAGTCAAAGAAATAGTAGAGGCACAAGTATAGTAGAAAAGGAAATCATGAATTCTCTCCTATTTGTGGAAACTGATGGTTTAAGTGTATCCAAAACAAACGTCAGTATTTAGGAAAGAAACTCTATCTAATGCATTTATTTGGAAGGGATTTTGATAATATCTATACAAATCTATGGGTTATTTTGGAAAATCTTCCTTTTCAGGGATACTGATTTCATTGTGGCTAAGCAGCTGCTATGACCTTGAATGAAGCAGAAGTATTGGAATGCCTTCCTGCTGTCTGTATGGACCTGCTCTTGCCAGTTACTGCACAAAGAAATAGTTTAATTCCACTTGGAATACAGGTATGTTTTGGTTTCAGGAAATAATAGAATACTGTTGATTAATTGTGAACCAGAAGAAATAAGCCACAAGAGGGCATATTTTTATTTCATCACTCATATACAAATAAGGCTTGCTTCAATTGGGCATCATAGGAATTCCCTCCTCAGCTTAATTTTCTTAGAAGAATATGCTGTATCTAAAATATGCTCTAAGAGTAGAATGGTGGTGGTATGAAGGTATTTTTTAAAAGCAAACTTAAAGATGATTTTTTTATATTATATATAGGAAAGTTGTTTATTGTTCCTTAAAATCCTTCCTTGGGGATTGTTTATTGATATAAGTACATTGTTACTAATCAAAAACAAAGAGTCATTTTTATCTAATTAAGTTCTCCCAATCTGCAATATCTATGTGGACTCCTATATCAGGCATGGAAAACCTTTCCAGCTTCTAGTGAATGTTCACAGTCAAGGAAGTTTTTCTTTTCTGAAGTCTCAGGACTTGGGCCAAAGAGGCTGGGCTGTGTTTTTATTTTTATTTTGAAGCACATTCCTGCTGAATTTAATTATTCACCACGCCCCAACCCAGCTAAGTAAATATAACCTTAAGATTCTGGCTTGGATAGTTTTGAAAAATAGCTGTTTTTTTTTCTTTTCTTTCCTTTTTAAAAGAAAAGTCTATATAGCAAGGTAAAATATTCTAGAGAAGGCATCGAGGCAGAAGTCGTAAGTTGCTGAATGGTAACTATGTCTTCCTTGGCCCTGGTTTTCTTGTGTCTAACTTGAGGGCTAGAAGGTTTTGAGGTGTCTTCTAACTCTGAAAAATTATGATTAATTATGATATTATAAGAGTTTAAAACTTGAAAGTATGAAGCAAAGTTTGGACAGTTTTACATCCCAATTAACTAACCATAAACTATTTTCTGTCTTTATCTAATGATGAGAAGCAGGGATACATTTACTTCTGAGAGTTCTATGTATGAGTAATTAATATAGAAATAAAAGATGAAAGTCAGGTGTTTTTTTTTTAACCATTAAACACATCAAATGACTTTTTAATGTAAACATCTAATGATCCAGTGATGAGTGTATTTCTATGATCAAATGAAGTAGAAGAAAAAAATATCTGAAGTTTATAAGGGGAAAAATACCTAATAGAAGATAAGGAGCTGGATGAGCTGCTTTAAACTCATGCTGTCACTTGTTCCAATTAGACGTAACGTATATCCCGATTTTCTTGGATGAGGATAACAACAATTATTATCTGTCAGTGCTGATATGTTGATATATGAGAAAACCTTATAAGGTAGTATTTATTATAAGACAGAGAGGTTATGTGTATGACTAAGGTATGACTATTTCTAGAGGAGTAAACACTAAAATGACATGCTTTTTTAACACATTTTCCTCATTTGCCTCTGCACATAAACTTTATCCATTGCCGCTGCAGACTCCTTTATCCATTTTTTTCTTTCACATGCAACAAATTTTCATTTGATTTGTGAATATAAAACTGTTCAGAGAGAACTAGAATTGTAGATTTTGTTGGGCTTAGTATCTTCTGCTGAGAGTACAGCCAAATCCTCTGAGATCCTGCTAGATTTAAGTTCCGGACCCAGTAATTAACTTTCTCCTGTCTTCTGGGCAGAGGTAGCTATATGTGGAATTGGAGAAGTCTATAGTATGTCTATTCTAGCCTTACCCATCCCTGCCACCTTCTCCCATGGCTCCCAAAATAGATTGATGATTACTGAAATTCTACAATTAGAATTATATTCTTTGGATTTGTTTGGCATTAAATGTGATCCTTTGAGAAATATTGTATTTCATATTGCCTAACACATATTATTACCATAAAATGAAAATTACTTATTCATATTATATCTGTGAGCCCCAGCAGAGAGGGGTGAGGAGTAGTATGTCTCAGAATAGCCTAGATTTTCAAGACACACAATTTATTTATTCAATAATGTTTCCAAGAATCTGAGAGTGATTTTGTTTTCTTTTTTCTTCTTTTTGTTTGTATTTTTCCCCTCAGACTGAAACAGGCAAACAAGCAGCAATTAGGTAGTTTAAATTGATGATATACACATCTTTTTCAGCGAAATTAAGGCTCACTTGTTAAATCTTGAATAGTCATCCTTGAAGACAAACTAAACTGTGCAACACACCTTATATTTTAGCAAAACTTTATGTAAAACAGACCTTTTCCCACTGGGTTTTATTTTAAGAATTTAGATAGGGCATTAGCTCTATAGGACAGAATACTAAATTGCTTTTGATTAAAGTAGATCTCAAACTCTTAGAAAGGGTTATTAAAACTGTTTTGGTGGGACCCTATACAGTTATTAGAAATTAAGAAATAAATCCAGGGACTGAATATTAACATTTTATCTACTATTTTTATTAACTTGTTTAACACACAAATATTTGTTGAGCACCTAGCACATTCAAGACATTCAGGGAAGCAGCCTGCAGATTACAGAGCCATGGACACAGCTGAGGCCATTCATCACAGTAGGCAATATATTGATTCTGTCCGCATTGTGCTCAGAGTCATTAAAAGGAAGGAAAGCACAGAACTCACGTTCCAGATGTTGTTTTCTCATGGTATGTTCAGGATGCCCTGGTAAATTCTGTCTAAATTTGAAGTCAGAGTACCTCAAATTAAATCAGTACAATACAATGTCATAGGCATTGTATTAGAGGCTGAAGAAACAAAGACACAAAACAGCCAACACTTTTGTATGGGATCCAGACACATGCATAACTAATTATAATATAACATGAAAAGAGCTTATTATAGTAGTGAAATCAAAGTGCTTTGGGAAAACAGGAGGGAGTGATTAATTCTGTAGGGCCTTTATGGAAAGGATTGAATGGTAGCAAAGAGAGGTGTCATTTAGTTTGAGCATATTAAGCTACAACTTAAATGAGAAAAGAGGAAAAGGGGAAATCCAAAGTTAACCACAATTCTAGTTAAACACAAAATTCTGGCCAACAAACTGACAAAATTATTTTAAAAATGTAAAAATAGAGATTTTAAAAAAATCAAAAACTACTTACTAGGAACCAACATGTATGGGAGACAAAAAGAGATATTTTGTTCTCACAATGATGTTGCAATGTGAATGGAAGTGCAATAACATAAGCAATTGATAATAATACAAAAATATAGAAAAATAAAAGAAATAATTGCATGACTAGGTACAGAATGAATGGCATAACATTAAATATAAAGCATTCAGAAAAAAAAAATAGTTGCCGTAGTTTGAAACAGTCTATGAGGATTTGAAAAATTTTGCTCTATCCAAAGAAGGTATTTTTGGGGTTGGTTGGCTGTGAGTCCAAACCAAGGTTATAGAGATGAGACAGCATGAGACACAAGAAAGAACCTTGGTCAGATTTGGGAAACTTTAGCCTCTCCTTAGCCTGACTCTGCCATCAACCATCTATAACTTAAAATGACTCATTTAGCTTCTGTGGCCCTCCGCCCTCTGCCACAGATAAAAGGTCAAATGAGGAATCTCTTCTGCCCCTTCCAGTTATTCTATTACTGCCTTTGTCTGTTCACCATCTCCAAACCAAGATATCTCTTGTCACTTGCTATGGAAGCTTTGGACCCTACACCTTGTGCTCTTAAATCAAGCTGACAAATGCAGGATCCCCTGGCTGCTTTCTTTCCCTGGCTCTACGTCATGTCAGATTTATGTATGGGCCTAACAGCAAGGTGTGTGATTGTAAACCTGGATTTCCCATCACAAAAGGATTTACCATGCAGCTAAATATGCCCAACTTACAGGGCTCACTAAATGCACAGGCCTTTTTAATGTCCCTGACGGTGGCCTCGTGAGCTCACATTGTTATATATTTTTTGCAAAATCTGTAGAAGTGAGATATTTCTGCATTACTTTTTCTTAAAGAGGATCCTGCATTCAAATTGCATAGGTTCCAGATTCAACAAAGCTTAGATCTTCTCCTTGTCCTCATATACTTCTAAGTTTCCTACTGTGTGACTAAGGGGTGCAAAAATCTACAAAAGAAACTCCCGAAGGCAAGAATATGAGACACACATCTTGTAGGTCTCGTGTAAAAGGGAAAGAGGAAGAAAGGATTACATTCTACTCGTTTTTATCTTTTTGTTTGGTCTTTATTGAGTGCCAGCCCCTTAATGGAGGGCTGATCCCTGTTTTTCAGTCCTATGCTTGCCCTGCCAAGGCCATGAACTGTGGATTGAGGTTTTACATAGTGGAACGCAGGTACTATTTTGGGGGGTTAGCATTTTTAGGACGGTTTTTCTTCTGCATGGGGTCCTTAACAAGTTTTACGGTATAGAAAAGGAAATAACGAGGTCCCCAAGTCACCCAGAAGGAAGATTAGACGTCAGAGGTTGCTTTATACATAGGATGCGCTGTCCCGATAAACATCCCTCAGCGCAGCGGGGGCTACTTCTAAATCCTTGCTACTGGCAGCCTCCGCGCAGCAGGGATGAACTTCTGCATGCTCGGGAGTTCTGGCGTGCGCAGAGGGAAGGGGGGCCGGGGCTGGGGGAGGAGATCGGAAGGGGAAAGGTAATCCCCGGAGTTTTCAGCATCCTCTTTTTAGAAAGACAGCGTCTCTCCCAGGACAGCTGCTGCGGTCACACCACAAACTTAAAAGCCGCCCTCCTGTTTGGAGCGTGCCTTTCCTCTCCACCCGCGCCTTCCCAAAGCTCCAGCTGGTGCCTCGCTCTCCGCCCGTCCCCGCGCGGCGCTCGGGGGACGCAGCAGCGCCCCCTGCCTCCTGGCCTGGCCCCTGCGGCCGCAGCTTCCCGGCTCGGCCAGGGCTGCCGGCGGCTCCGCTGCTCAGCCAGGGCTGTGGCTCAGAGGAACGCGCGCCGGTGCCCCGGGTCGCCGCGCCGCTGGACCTCAGCCTTCGTCCCGTTCCTGTCTCCCTGTACAGGCACCAGGCAAAGAGAGAGGGAGAGAAGAGTTCACAGCAGGTAAGTCTGGTGTGGGTCACCTGCTACTCCAATGGGAGGGTGTGCTGGAGACGGCAGTGCCAAGCGGGGATAGCTGGGATTTGGGGGTGGCTGTGAGTCCGAAGTGAGGATGAGCAGGATCTGGGGAGATAAGGAACCGTCCTGAGACAGAGAAGGCTCCCGGGAGCGGACAGAGAGTGGGCGCCCAGGGGAGCCGACGGAGAATCGGTGCGCCGTCAGCGCGGAGCCGGCGTCCGCGCGGCACGGGGGGCGCAGTCCCACCCCGCCTTAAGCAGCGGCAGAGCCTACTCCTCCCGAGCCTCCGCCTGCCAGCACCGCACCAAGTTTTCCTCCCGGGAACTTTGCGCTCTCCCTAGCTTCCTCGCTCCCCCACACCCCTCCCGGTCTGGGCAGCGGAGAGCGCCTGTGAACGTGTACCGGGCTTCCGCCGGCTGCAGGTTCATTTGGAGACGCTTTGGTCGGGAACATCCGGGAGGACTCTACCAAAGGGCATCTGCGCTCTGGCTCGCTGCTTTCCCTGTTGGTCTGGGGCAGAGGAAGGGGGCAAGGAAGAGGGAAGAGGATCGTGGTGGTTTTTGTTGTAGGGTGTTGGAAGAGGAAGGGGCGACGCCTTTTTCTTCCCCGGGAAATTACGACGCTCAGTCTGATGGAAGTGTGCATCCTTTTCGATTTAGAGGGAAAGTTGGAGTCGAACAGCAGCCACAAAGCTGGCTGTCTGAAATGCGGTTAAGGCAAAACGCTTGGGGGATCCCTTTGTAGTAGTGGGCTTGGCTCGCTCTGGAAAGGCCCGATTTAACTCCTGCTGGGCATTTAACCAGGAGTGCGGTCCCCCGAGTGCTTCCTCCCGGCTTCCGCCCAAGGAGCCCCGAGTTAAAGCGTTAATGGGCTGCTCTGGTAGCGCACGAGCAGTTTTCGGCACTGATTCTCCTCTTTTGACTTGAGTTCAACCTCCTGGGCTGCGTTGCTTTGCCTCTGTCCTGGCGCAAGGAGGGAACTTGACAGGAGGAGGAGACGCCGCGTGCAGGCAGGGCGCACTGGGATCCAGGGGACTGGAAGGGAGCCGCGCGCCCGCAGCTGGGGCGGCTGATGGCCGGGATTCTGAGTTATGCGGACTGGAGTTGAAAAGGCGAACTTCCAGCTATTTAGCCTCGAGGGAAGCGGTAATAAAAGTCAAGCTTCTCTGTGTGGACTCTTATTCATCACCAAAACCCTACTTCTTCCACCTTTGCTTAGTGCGATTTGCATAAGCAAAAGAAGAGGGGAGAGGGCCCAAAGTCTCTGGTTTAGCCTAAGTTCTCCTGAATGTGTGCGCAAGTGGGGGGTTGGCGGGGTGGGGACGCGCGGAGAGGTGGGGGAGGATTCCCTAACAGAGAGGGAGGGGTTGGGGCGGAGGTAGAGAAGAGGTCTGAGACATCTCCTGGGTCTGGTGCTGCTGCTATTGTGTAACCATGGCAACCGCGGGGGCAAGGACGGTCAGAGCCTTCCCAGTTCTGCACGTGGAAAGAAAAATGTGAAGGGCGGAGAAGGGAGAGAGCCACATGTCATCACTCCAGTGATGCCTTCCCTTTTCCTTTCCCTTCTCCTTCTCTCAGGACAGACAGCAAGGAGGATGAGCAAAAAGATCGGGGCTGGGAGTGAGCAGCCCCAGCTGGCCTCTGCTTTAACCCACTCCAGTCTTAGAGTCTCTGAGACTCGCCCCAGCAGCTAAGGTTGGTCAGGGAAGCCATCACTGACAGGCCCAAAGTGATGGCCCTGGTCAGGGAGATGGGAAAAGACCTTGGCTCTTGGAAGGGAAAGTCCAGGAAACACAGGAAAGTGATGTGAGACGAGATAAGAGTAGGGTCAAGGGCTGAGAGACAGTAAAACAGTACTGATTCAGATTGCCAACATTTCCAATGGAATTTGCCCAATTGTGAAATGAAACATTGCTAGAGAAGGGAAGAGACATTTATCACACACCTATTGTGTTCCAGGTGCTGTGAACTTTATCACAATTAATATTCCCAACAATATGATACAAGTGTCATCATTCTCTTATTCTTTTCTTTGTTGACAAAAAAGAAAAAAAAACAGAGATAAAAAAGAGTTATAAATGGGTGTTGCCCATTTGGGCTTTTATGTTCTTAGCATAAAATTATACTTCTTTAAAAAATGTATTGATAGGGGAATAAGCTAGGTAGTTATCATTTTAGAGATGATAACAACGGAGATGCAAAAATGTTGCTTGATGTGCCCAAATATAAGCTAGTAAGGGACTGAGCTGAGATAGGAGCTGTTTTACCTGGGTGTTAGTCTTCTTTCAGAAACTTCAGGCAAGTTGTTATGACCCCACTCAATGGGAGGGCTGTCTAAGGTCAGTTCTGATGCTGTATCTGTATCTGCTATCATTTACATGTGAAGAACACTCAAGAATTTAAATGCAATTCATGGTTGAGGATGAGTATGGACCATATTAAATCTATAAGCCCAGAATTATATGTATGTGATATTAATGATCTATTTATATCTCATTATTAGTTTCTTTAACAATGTTCATAAAGAAAAAAAAGAAAAATAACTTATCAGATAGAAATTGCATGGTTGTGTTAAGAAAATTTCCTGAGATTAGTTAAGTTTTCCACAGTCTACTTACTGTCCTTATGACCTGAATACCTAAAAATTTACTTCGTATTTCAGCACCATTAATTCACTTTTGTAGTTCACTCTGGTAACTTTCCTGCTGACTCTCTGAAATGGTAGGTTAAGAAAAAGTGTCTGGCAATGTAAAATGTTTTGGAATTATTGGGAAAGTATAATCAACACTAGCAGAAACCAAGGACAAAAGATGGAAAAGTAATTGCTGTGGCTTTCTTTTGCCTTTCACCAGAATTGCCTTAGTAGGTAAGCCTTTATGAAGATTTGCTTTATATTTTGCAGAGAAAAAATACACAAAGAAAACTGAATTTGCAATCTCTCTTTTATGTGTGGGGGAGAACTGGTAAGCGTGGGAATAGGATTTTTTTTGGTGGCAGGGAAGGTCAGGAATATAAACAACTAGAAAGGCAGAGGAAGCACATCTTCTACTGTTTCCGATAGGCTAACAGATTGGACTTCAGGTTTGAGCTTGAGTCACCAAGCTGATTTACTATCATGTATTTTTTCTTTTCTAAAACTAAGAAGGATATTGCTTGGGATTGAAGTTAAATTAATTCAAGAAGTTTCATAGTCTCCAGTTATTCTTCATACTATGCTCTCATTCTATTGCATGGACATTTGTTAACTATCAGAAGGGTTATCATAAACCAGAGGTGTCTCTGAAGATAACTTCTGAGACTGACAGGTATCTGTGTGTCCCAGTGTCTGTTTACTGCATTAATAGAGCTACTGGGCTAACTCACTATAATTTTTATTATTCCTGTGTAATATCAAATTCTGACTCTCAAGGGGAAGACATTCCAATTGGTGCTAGTTTAATGAGTATTATGTCTTCAGGTTGTTTGCTATAGCTTCATTATTTTGGAAAAGCAAATGTTGACTCTGAACTTTGCTGTTCTGTCTGGGCGGTTTAGTGCATTGCTGACACGTTTCTTCAGAATCATTCTTGACATTAGTAAATAATTTGCTTAAAAAACAAGAGTAATCATAGGCCTGTTTTGAAAAGTTCTTGTTATTCTTCCCCTCATCACCTGGAGCTGTACAGAGTACTTAAGTAAAGTAGTATTTCAACACTCCATAACATAATCCTTGAAAGGAGAAACAAATATTCACATTTGTGGGATAAGTCATAATAAGAATAATAATGATGATGATTTACTATGGGCAATAACATTGATCACATTCCTTCCCACCTGAAAACATGGTTTTAAAATGATTCTCTTCCTCCAGGAAACCTTAACCAAAATCCTTTATTTTTATATATTTGCCGTACTTGTCAAGCTAATAGTCTGTATTCAATCATTTGTGTTCTTCTTTACTTTTTCTGTTGTTTTGATCCCTAACTAGATAATAAGAACCTTGAGGGAAGAAACTTGTCTTCCCTACCTTTTTATACCTTCATGTCGTTCAATGCTGAGCAAATTCTAAATACCATTGAAGTATAACCAATTATTTAAATAGGTAGTAGTGACATTGGATCTTTTTATTGACTGTAAAAATCAAACTAAAGATTTGGGAGTTTATAACTTACTTTCTCTGAGATTTTAGCAAAAAGTATTATTTCTAATATTAGGGTTTCACTCCCTCATAAAAAATTGTGAGAGACTGGGAGTTTTATGATAATCCATAACATAAATAGTGTAATGATCATGTTAGATATAGTATATAAGAATACTAAGTAAAAAAAATTATGTAAAAGTTATTTTTTATGATGTTTACAAGGACCCATTAATAAAGATGTTTATCCATCATCTATGTCCATGTTAATTCATCTGAACTTTAAATACCTAAATAATAACTAAAAAAAAAAGATAAAAGATAAATTAACTGTAACCAAGAAATACACTGATAAACAATTGCAACACTTTTGAGGTTATTTTCTATTATATTAATATTACTAGACATTTATATATAATATAAACTTTTTTTAGAAAAATAAAAGAGAAGGAGCAAGGGGGAGTTTTTTTTTAAGAGAAAGAGAAGTAGAATAAAAAAGAAAAAGGAAAGAGAAAGGGGGAGAGAGAACGAGAATCTTGCTCTATTGCTCAGGATTTCATTTAAATCTGTGACATGCTTATGCAATTACTAAAAAAGTGATTTATTTCCTATTATGTGATCACTTTTAGAATAGGTATGATATAATATTGAAAAAAATATGTGTTTTGTGGATATGGGATGGTAAGTTCTGTAAATATGTATTAAATTAGCTTGTTCCAGGTCTGAGTTCAAATCGTGTTTTTTTTCTCTCTCCGTTAAGTTGGTAGATCATCCTCCATCCCTTTATATTAAGTTTTTGTGTGTCCTTGCCTATAAGAAAGGTCTGAATACAGCATACTGATGGGTTTTAACTTTTTCTTCAGTTTGTCTAACTGTATGTTTTGATTGGGGCATTTAATCCCTTTAAGTTTAGGCTTAATATTGACATATATGAGTTTAATACTGTTATTTAAGGCTAACTAGCTATTTGCCTGTTAGTTGATGTAAATTCTTCATTGTTGTAATATTCTTTTCTTTTTAGTATGTTTTTAGGATAACTGATGCTGGTTGTTCCTTTCTGTGTATAGTGCTTCCTTCAGAAGTTGTAAAACAGGCCTGGTGGTGATGAAATCTCTGAGTTCTTGCTTGTTTGCAAAAATTTTTATTTTTCCTTCGCTTGTGAAACTTAGTTTGGCTGGATATGTAATTATGGGTTGAAAGTTTTTTCTTTAAGGATGTTAAATATTAACCCCCACTCTCTTCTGGCTTGTAGAGTTTCTACTGAGAGATCTGCTGTGAGTCTGATAGGCTTCCTTTTATGGGTAACCTGGCCTTTCTCTCTGGCTGCCCTTAGTATTTTCTCCTTTATTTCAATCC
>CAUYQU010093428.1:0-13953 GCA_963574635.1 Cheracebus regulus | reverse complement strand
TGGGGAGAAATGCCAGATATAGGTGAAGGGGAGGAAGGCAACAAACCACACTGCCACGTGTGTACCTATGCAACAATATTGCATGTTCTTCACATGTACCCCAAAACCTAAAATGCAATAAAAAATAAAATTAAAAAAAATGCACAGGACCAATTAAACAAAAATGATTTATTTAAAAAGTTAAACAAAACTGACAAATTTTTAGCCAGACTAAGAAAACACAGAAGATCCAAATAAATAAAATCAGAAATGAAAATGATACATTACAACTGATATGGCACAAATTCAAAGTAACATTGGTAGCTACTATAAGCAACTAAACGCCAATAAGTTGGCAAATATGAAGAAACTGACAAATTCCTAGATAGATACAACATACCAAGATGGAACCAAAAAGAAATTTAAAACCTGATCAGACCAATATCAAATAACGAGATCGAAGGCATACTAAAGGAGAGCCTGGGAGCCGAACACTTCACGCCTGAATTCTATGAAGCATATAAAAAGAATTAATCCCAATCATACTCAAATCTTTACAAAAAATGAAGGAGGAGAAAGGACTTCCAAACTCATTCTAAGAGGGTAGTATTACTCTGATACCAAAATGAAACCAAGACACATTAAAAAAAAAAAAACTACATACCAATATCTGGTGAATATTGATGTAAACATTCTCAACAAAATACTAGCCAACCAAATTCAACAATACATAAAAAAGATCATTCATCATGACTAAATGGGATTTATTCCTGAGATGCAAGTATGGTTCACAATACGCCAATTAGTCAATGTGATGCATCATATCAACAGAATGAGAGATTAAATAACGTGGTTATTTCAATTGATACTGAAAAAATGCATTGGATAAAATTCAATATCCCTTCCTGATAAAAATCTTCAAAAACCTGGTTATAGAAGGAGCATAGCTCAACATAATAAAATCCATATATGGCAGTTCATATATGGATTTTTATCATACTGAAAGGGGAAGAACTGAAAGCCTTCTCTCAAATATTAGGCACATGACAAGGATGTCCACTTTCACTTCTGCTATTTAAGATAGTACTGGAAATCCTAGCTGGAGAAATCAGACAAGAGAAAGAAATAAAAGTCATCCAAATTGAAAATAAACTCAAATTATTCTAATTTGCAGATAATCAAATTTTATATTTGGAAAACACTAAATATTCCACCAAAAAACTATTAGAACTGACCATCAAATTCAGTAAAGTTTCAGAATAAAAAATCAGCATAGAAAAACAGTAACATATCCATATGTCTATAGTGGTTAATATGAAAAAGATATTTTTCAGGTTACTTATGATAGCCACAAATAAAATTACATACCTAGGAATTAACCAAAGAAGTAAAAGTTCTTTATAATAAAAACTATAAAATGCTAATGAAAGAAATTCAAGAGGACATCAAAAATGGAAAGCTATTCCATGTTCATAAATTAAAAAAAATTAATATTGTTAAAATTTTCATACCACTCAAAGCAATCTATAGATTCAATGTAATCTCTATTAAAATATCAATGACATTCTAGACAGAAATAGGAAAAATAATTCTAAAGTTATGTGGAACTGCAGAAGACCTAGAATAGCCAAAGCTATCCTAAACAAAAAGAACAAAACTGAAGGAATCACATTAACTGACTTCAAATTATAGTCTAGAACTATGGTTAAAAAATAAAAAAAAAAAAAAAGAAAAGGTACTTGGAAAAAGAAACAGACAGAGAAATGGAACAGAATAGAGAACCCAGAAACAAATCCACACACCTACAGTGAACTCATTTTTGACAAATGTGCCAGGAACCTGCATTGGGGAAAAGACAGTCTCTTCAATCAGTGGTGCTGGGAATACTAAATATTTCTCACGTGGAAGAATAAAACTAGTCCCCTATCTCTCACTGTATATAAAAATCAAATTAAAATGGATTAAAACTTAAATCCAACACCTCAAACTACAAAAGGACTACAAGAGTACATTGGAGAAACTCTCCACGATATTGGTCTGGGCAAAATTTTTTAAGCAATACCCCACAAGCACAGGCAGTAAAAGCAAAAATTGACAAATGGGATTACATCAAGTTAACAAGCTTCTGTAAAACAAAGGAAACAATCAACAAAGTGAGATATATTCCACAAAGTTTAAGAAAATATTGGCAAACTACCCATCTGGCAAGGGATTAATAATCGGAATACATAAGGTCCAAACAACTTTATGGAAACATGTCTTGTGGTGAGCCAAGATCATGCAATTGCACTCCAGCCTGGGCAAAAAGAGCGAAACTCCACCTCAAAAAAAAAAAAAAAAAGGAAAGATATCTAATAATTTGATCAAAAAAATAGGCAAAAAAACGAAATAGACATTTTACAAAAGAAGTAATACAGGAAATAAACAGGCACATAAAAAGATGGTGAACATCATCAATCATCAGAGAAACCTAAGTCAAAAAGACAATGAGATATCTCACTCCAGTTAAAATAGCTTTTATCCAAAAGGCAGGCAATAACACATGCTGCCAAGGATGTAGAGAAAAGGGAGCACCTGTATATTGTTGGTAGGAATGTAAATTAATATAACCACTATGGAAAACAGTTTGGAGGTTCTTCAAAAAAAACAAAACAAAATATTGACCTACCATGCAAGGCAGCAATCCCACTTCTGGGTATATATCCAAAAGAAAGGAAATCAATATATTGAAGAGATATCTGCCCTTCTTTGTTTGTTGCAACACTGTTTATAATAGCTAATATTTTGAAGCAATCTAAGGGTCCATTAACAGATGAATAGATGAAGAAAACGTGGTACATATACACAATGGAGTACTATTCAGCCATTTAAAAGAATGAGATTCTCTTATTTTCAACAACGTGGGTGAAACCAAAGATCATTATGTTAAGTGAAATAAGCCAGGCACAGAAAGACAAACATAGTATGTTCCCACTTATTTCTGTGATCTGAAATCAAAATAATTTAACTCATGAACATAGAGAGCAGAAGGATGGTTATTAGAGGCCAGAAATGGTAGTGGGAAGCTGAGTAGGGTGATGGGAATTGTTAATAGATACAAAAAGTAGTGAGAAAGAATAAGCAAGACCTCCTGTTTGATAGCACGACAGGGTGAATATAGTCAGTAATAACTTAACTGTACATTTTTAAAACAACGTAAAGGCTGTAATTGCATTGTTTGTAATTCAATGGATAAATGCTTCAGGGGATGGACATGCCATTTTTCACAATGTGCTTATTTCACATTGCATGCCAGTATTATAACATTTCATGTATTCCATAAAAATATACACCTACTATGTACTCACAAAAAAATATTAAAATTAATAAAACAAATATGTGAGCACTGCCTCTTCCTCCTTCCTCCTGTTTTAAATACAGTTATGATGGCTGCAGCAGCAGTAATTATTTTGTGTTTTTAAGAAAAATTCCAACGTTATCTCAGTTACCTCAGCCCCAAAATGATTGAGTTACTGAACCAAAGCAACCACTTTATGTTTCTTGATATGTGAGAAAAAGTTCTATTTGTTTAAGCCACTATAATTGGGTTTCTCATAGTTACAGCCAAATGAAACCCTAAGTTAATCTACTAATTAGTGTGGGGTAGAAATTTATTAGGTCTGCCTGAATATAAGTCTCATGTTCTTGACTTGTATCTTATACCATCTGCACCACTGGGCACAATTTGTAAACAGCTCACCATACTATAGACTAAGCCATATGTAATATGGTACAGGTTCTTTATGGTATGGAAGTGTGGAAGCTCAGATAATATATCAGTGAAGGCTGGTGTAATTAGGAAGGGCTTCTTCCAGGGATGGAGAGCTGTTGGAGAGGTGGAAGGATGAAAAGAGGGCATTCTATGTGGGAAAACATGCATAAAAAAAATGGGCATTGCTTTTGCTCCTGTCCTCTGGTAACCATCCTTCTGTTCTCTATGTCCATGAGTTAAATTATTTTGATTTTTAGATCACAGAAATAAGTGAAAACATATTATGTTTGCCTTTCTGTTCCTGGCTTATTTCAGACAAGAGCAATGTCTGACTTCTGTCCTCAGACCAAGATTTCTTCCTGGGTTCCATTGGTTTCCCAAAAGAGTCATCCCTTGACTCCATAAAACCAGGAATCTGACTTTTACCTCAGAACTATTTATAAATAACACCCCATTCAATGTTAAAGTAACATGAGTGGTAGGCCTGTTATATCCCCTGGGGCAGAGAGCTCTGGACATGTGGTAGCCCCATCAGTGCTGTTAAGATTCCTTAATGTTTCACTGAGGGGCCTGTGTTTGACCCCTTACCTTAGATTTGAATCCTTCTGAGGTCTTTATTCCTGACCTCAGCATTCCTCCCCCGCTTGTTTTTTGTCCAGGGGAAGGGTTTGTTAGGCAGCATTTAATGTATAGTTGGGCCTCATTCCATAAGCATTCCTGCTTCCTATGAATTAGGAAGTCTAGCATTCCTGCAACTCCTTGTATAATTGATTTAACCCAGAAATGCCCTAAAAGGTCCCTAGCCTCTCTGTCAGGCATGTTGTGGCTACTCCTTAGCTGGGGCTGATTGACTCTTGGTGACCTATGTTTTGCCAGAATAAAGTTATTTATTCTTTGCCAGTAAAAGACCCCTCATACTCTGTCACTGGCCAAGGTGAAGTTTAAGGTATGTTGTTCTGAGGGTTAAAGTCTTGAATGATCTCCAGTTTATACATTCAGTTTGGTTGGTACTGACTTGTCCTAAATGGTACCTGGGACCTGAGTCCTTAGAGTTTGCAGTCCCCTGAAGTGACTGTGATCTCTGCCTGTCTTTGCTTTGGTTACACCATGGGGTTCATATTGAAAGATGTGGCATAAAGGGGAAGTGGGCCACCAAGACTGATGATCTATTGGCATGTAGAGACACAAACTTATCAGTTAAATATGAAAATACATCCAATCAGAGTGGTAAACTAGCACTGCCATTAGTTTACCCAAGTGTCCTCTCCAGGCTTCCCCATGATTAGGAGCTATAGGATATATCCCTGGCCTGACAGCCACTCTCCAGGATGGTGCAGAGCCTCTACCCAGTGCTTTGTTAAGTATTTTCCACACTGTGTTCAACATACTATTGCCTTTGCTCCTTTGTCAAAGATCAGTTGACTGTACTATGTGGACCTGTTTATGTCCTCTCTAGTTGACTGAATTGATCTGTCCTTTCACCAAGATCACACTGTCTTGATTACTACAATTTTATGTCTTGAAGTCAAATAGTGTCAGTCTTCTTTGTTCTTTTCTTTTAATATTGTATTAGCTATTCTGTCCTTTGTCTTTCCATATAAACTTTAAAATAAATGTCTTGATATCCACAAAATAACTTGATGGGATTTTGACTGGCATTGCATTGAGTCTATATATCAAGTTGGAAAAAGTAACATCTTGACAATATTGAGTCTTCCTATCCAACTCTTCATTATTTAGTACTTAGGTTTCTTTCATCAGTTCTGTAGTTTTCCTAATATAGATCTTGTACTTATTTTTTAGATTTATACCTAAGCATTTTCTTCTAGGGGTTGTCCCTGCTCCATCATGATTGTACTTTTCCTAAGGTCTCCCCAGCCATGTGGAACTGTAAGTGATATGATTTGGCTCTTCTTCCCCACCCAAATCTCATTTTGAATCATACTCCCATAATTCACATATGTTGTAGGAGGAACCTAGTGAAAGATAATTGAATCATGTGGGCAGTTTCCTCCATATTGTTCTACTGGTTGTGAGTAAGTCTCACAATATCTGACGGTTTTATTATGGGTTTCCACTTTTGCATCTTCCTCATTCTTTCTTTGCCTGCCACCATCCACATAAGATGTGACTTTCTCCTCCTTGCCTTCCACCGTGATTCTGAGGCCTCCGCAGCCACTTGGAACTGTAATGCATTAAACCTCTTTAATTTGTAAATTGCCCAGCCTCATACATGTCTTCATTAGCAGTGTGAAAATGGACTAACACAGTGAGTCAACTAAAGCTTTTTTATTTATAAATTACCCAGTCTTGGGCAGTTCTTTATAGCAGTGTGAAAACAGGCTAACACATCATTTGTTTCAGGAGCATTTATAATTACTCATGGAAATATTTTTATGATGGCTGCTACTTTAAAATACTTCTTGGGTAATTCCCACACCTGATTTATATAAGTATTTGTGTCTAATGATTGACTTTTCTCAGTCAAGTTGTAATTTTCCTTGTTCTTCTTATGACAAAATTCTGAGCTATATACAAATTCTCTATTGTAGCAGCCAGTCACTCTGTTTGGGT
Organism: Cheracebus regulus; assembly: GCA_963574635.1. NCBI lineage: Eukaryota > Metazoa > Chordata > Mammalia > Primates > Pitheciidae > Cheracebus > Cheracebus regulus. Next base: position 7,649 of record CAUYQU010093428.1, on the reverse strand, counting down.
TTAGCAAACAGGTCATGGCATAATTTTGTGTACCAATAGCAACACAATTTTTAGAGATTTCAATGTACTGTTTTATTTTGATTGGTTCCTTTGGTGTCATGAGAGCTTTTATTGATCTTTGGGAGAGCCAGAGTCTCTGGATAGTGAGAGGCATTCTCTAGCTTGGAGGAACAAAGAGTGCTTCCTGGATTGGGCACCTTGCTAGGATATGATAACTCCTTGCAAGTGCCACCTTGTGTCTAGTTGAGGGAGGGAAGTCTCTGGCTAGTGGAGAGGAAGAGCCGTTCCCCTGACCACTTAGCAAACTTCTTGGTCTCTCTTGCCACTGCTGCTAGGCCCACCTGAAGTTGTCCGTAACTCTCCTTCCATCTCAGGCTGTCTTTTGTTACACTGGGAGATGCTGGGCCTGTATCAGCTTCTATTTATGGGTTGAGGCTTATAAGATGTCAGGTTTCTGTATTGCTCTTCCAAGTCTGTGTATCTAGACAGTCTGCCTTTCTCCTTTTATGTTTTTGAAAACTTTTATTGTTGTCTCTCTCATGATTTCCAGTGTCTGTTCATCTTAAAGGAGAGACAAGTCTATGACATTTTATTCAAACCAGAAGCCTAATTTATATGCAAAATATTACTTTTCTATGTGAAGAATAAATTGGACAAAGCTAGTGAGAATGTAAGAGTAAGAAAATTATGCAGGAGACTACTATAATAGTTCAGGTAACATATTGTGGGAATTTTTATTTTTAATTTTTAACTTTCATGGGTATGTAGTAAGTGTATGTATTTATGGGGTACATGAGTGCTTTTGATACATGCATTTCATGTGTAATAATCACATCATAGAGAATGGGGTATCCATCTATTCAAGAATGTATCCTTTGTGTTGCAAACAATCTACTTATGCTCTTTCAGTTATTTTTAAATATAAAATTATATTATTATTGATGTAGTCACCCTCTTTTGCTATTAAATCATGGGTTTATGCATTTTTTGTACCCATTAACTATATCTACCTCCCTGCTCACTACCCTTCTTAGCCTCTTGTAACCATCCTTCTACTCTTTATGTTCAAGAGTTGAATTGTTTTGGTTTGTAGATCCTAAAAATAATGAAAACATGTAATGTTTGTTGTTCTGTGCCTGGCTGGCTTATTTTGCTTAACATAATGACATCTAGTTCCATCCACATTATTGCAAATGACAGGATCTCATTCTTCTGTGGCTGAAAATGCATATATGTTTGACATTTCCTTTTTCATACATCTGCTGATGAACACTTAGGTTGCTTCCAAATCTTGGCGATTGTTAACAGTGCTGCAACAAACATGGAAGTGCAGATAGCTCTTCAATATACTAATTTCTATTTTTTTTTGGTATATACCCGGAATGAGATTGCTGGATGCTACAGTACCCCAAGTTTTAGTTTTTTTTTTCTTTTTATTTTAGTTTTGCAGGATACATTGAAGGTTTGTTACATAGGCAAACACATGTCACCAGAATTTGTTGTACATATTATCACCCAAGTATTAAGCCCAGTACCCAATATTTACCTTTTCTGCTCCTCTTCTCTTGCCCTCCCCCATTAAATAGATCCGTGTCTGTGGTTTCCTTCTTTGTTTTCATAAGTTCTTATCATTTAGCTCCCACTTATAAGTGAGAACACATGGTATTTGGTTTTCTGTTCCTGCCGTGGTTTGCTAAATATAATAGCCTATAGCTCCATCCATGTTCCCACAAAAGACATGATCTTGTTCTTATTTATGGGTGCATAGCATTCAGTGGTGTATGTGTACCACATTTTCTATATCCAGTCTGTCATTGATGGGCATTTATGTTGATTCTAGGTCTTTGCTATTGTGAATAGTGCTGCAATAAACCTTCACAAGCATGTATCTTTATGGTAGAATGATTGATATTCCACTGCTATATACCCAGTAATGGGATTCCTGGGTCAAATGGTAGTTCTGTTATAAGCTTTTTGAGGAATCACCGACTGGTGATTCACTATACACTGTTGGTGGGAGTGTAACTATACTGCTTTCTACTATGGTTGAACTAATTTACACACTCACCAACAGTGTATAAGTGTTCCCTTTTCTCCACCAGCACACCACCATCTGTTCTTTTCTGACTTTTTAATAATAGCCATCCTGACTGGTGTGAGATGGTATCTGATTGTGATTTTGATTTAAATTTCTCTAATGATCAGTGATACTAAAAATGTTTATATGCTTCTTGGCCGCATGTATGTCTTCTTTGGAAAGGTGTCTGTTCAAGTCTTTTACGTTCTTTTTATTGGTGTTTTCTTTCTCTTGTGAATTTGTTTAAGTTCTTATAGATGCTGAATATTAGTCCTTTGTCAGATGCAGAATTTGCAAATAATTTCTCCCATTTTGTAGGCTGTTTACTCTGTTGATGGTTTCTTTTGCTGTGAAGAGGCTTTTTAGTTTAAATATCCCACTTGCCTATGTTTGCTCTTGTTATGATTGCTTTTGGTTTCTTTGTCATGAAATCTTTGCCCATTCCTATGTTCAGGATAGTATTGCTGAGGTTGTCTTTCAAGGTTTTTATAGTTTTGGGTATACATTTATATTTTCAATATATCTTTATTTGGTTTTGTGCATGGTATATGGAATGGGGTCAGCTTCAACCTTCTGCATGCGACCAGCCAGTTATCACATCACCATTTATTGAATAGAGAGCCATTTCCCCATTGCTTGTTTTTGTAAGCTTTCTTAAAGATTAGATGGTTATAGATGTATGGCCTTATTCCTGGGCTCATTATTCTGTTATATTGGTCTCTGTTCCTGTTTGTGTACCAGTACCATGCTGTTTTGGTTACTGTAGCCTTGTAGTATAGTTTGAAGTAGGGTAACCTGAGGCTTCCAGCTTTGTTCTTTTTGCTTAGAATTGCCATGGCTATTTGGGCTCTTTTTTGGTTCCATATAAATTTTACAACAGTTTTTTCTAGTTCTGTAAAGAAAGTTCTTGGTAGTTTCATAGAAACAGCATTGCATCTATAAATTGCTTTGGGCACTATGACAATTTTAATAATATTTATTCTTCCTATTTTTTTCCATTTGTTTGTGTCTTCTCTTATTTCCTTGAGCAATGTTTTGTAATTCTCATTGAAGAGGTCTTTCACCTCCCTGGTTAGTTGTATTTCTAGGTATTTTATTCTTCTGTGGCAATTGCGAATGGGATTGCTTTTCTGATTTGGCTCTTGGTTTGGCTGTTTTTGGTGTATAAAAATGCTAGCAATTTTTGTACATTAATTTTGTATCCTGAAACTTTGCTAAAGTTTTTTATCAGCTGGAGGAGCTTTTGGGCTGAGACTATCAGATTTTCTAGATATAGAATCGTGTAACCTGGAAACAGATATACTTTGACTTTCTCTCTTCCTATATGGATGCACTTTATTTTATTCCCTTGCCTGAAGTATCTGGCTTGGACTTCCAATAGTAGGTTGAATAGAAGTGGTGAGAGAAGGCATCCTTATTTTTTGCAGGTTTTCAGGGGAAATATATTCAGCTTTTGCCTATTCAGTATAATGTTGGCTGTGCATTTTGTCATAGATGGCTTTTTTTTTATTTTGATATATGTTTCTTCAATACCTAATTTACTGAGAGTTTTTGTTTATTTTTAATTTATTGATTTTACTTTAGGTGCATACTATATCTGGCATTTCTCCCCATGTTATCCCTCCCCATCCTCCCCTCCCTCTCCACCCACCACTGTCTCTCTCTCCTACCCCCCCAACTGCCCCCAGTGTGTGATGCTCCTCTCCCTGAGTCCACATGTTCTCGTTGTTCAGCACCCACCTATGAATGAGAACATACATTGTTTGGCTTTCTGTTCCTGTGTCAGTTTGCTGAGAATGATGGTTTCCAGATTCATCCAAGTCCCTACAAAGGACACAAACTCATCGTTTTTTATGGCTGCATAGTATTCCATGGTGTATATGTACCACATTTTGTTTGTCCAGTCTTTCATTGATAGGCATCTAGGTTGGTTCCAGGTGTTTGCTATTGTACACAGGGATAGTTTTTAATATAAAAGGCTGTTGAAATTTATCAAAAGCCTTTTCAGCCTCTATTGAGATAATCATTTGGTTTTTGTCTTCAATTCTGTTTATGTGATGACTCACATTTATTGATTTGTGTGATATTGATACTGAACTAACATTGTATCCTGGGGATGAAGTCTACTTGACCATGTGAATTAGCCTTGCAATGTGCTGCTGGATTTAGTTTGGAAGTATTTTGTTTGGCAATATTTGTATTGATGTTCATAAAGAATATTGGCCTGAAATTTCATTTTTTTGTTTTCTCTCTGCCAGGTTTTCTTATTAAAATGATACTGGCCTCATAGAATTAGTTCAGGAAGGGCCCCTCCTTCTCAATCTTTTGAAGCAGATTTTGTAGAAATACCATCTCTTCTTTGTACATCTGGTAGAATTTGGCTTTGAATCCATCAGGTTTCAGGCCTTTTTTGGTTGGTAGATTATTCATTGCTGATTACATTTTGGAGCTCATTATTAGTCTGTTCAAGTAATCAATTTCTTCCTGGCTCAGTCTTGGAAGGATGTAAGTATCCAAGAATTTATCCATCTCTTCTAGGTTTTCTAGTTTGTGTGCATAGATGTGTGTGTAGTAGTTTTTGAGAGTTGTTTTTATTTCTATTTAAAAGAAATAGAAACATTTCCCTTACCATTTCTAATTGTGTTTACTTAGATCTTCTCTGTTTTATTCCCTATTATTCTAGCTAGTTTCCTGTTTTATTATTTTTTTTTTCAAAAAACTAACTCCTGAATTCATTGATCTTTTGGATGGCTTTTCGTGTCTTGATTTTGTCCAGTTTAGCTTTAATTCTGTTGTTGTTGTTGTCATTTCTCATTTTCTGCTAGCTTTGGTGTTGATTTGTTCTTGCTTCTTCAATTTGGAAGTTAGATTGTTGAGATCTAACTTTTTGGTGTGGTTATTTAATGCTATGAATTTCTCTTTTAACACTGCCTTAGCTGTGTCTCAGTGATTATGGTATGTTTTATCTTTGTTCTCATTATTTTAAAAGATCTTCCTCATTTCTGCCTTACTTCCATTATGTATGCAAAAATCGTTCAGGAGCATGCTGTTTAATTTCCATGCAATTTCACAGTTTTGATAAATTTTCATAGTGTTGACTTCTATTGTTACTGTGTTGTGATTTAAGAGTATGTTTGGTATGATTTTATTTTTACATTTGCTGAAGATTTTTTATGTCTAATTATGTGGTTGATTTTAGAGTATGTGCCATGTGGTGATGAGAAGAACATATATTTTATTGCTTGGGTGGAGGAATCTGTAAAGGCCTATCAGATCTATTTGGTCCAATGTTAATTTTAGATCCTGAATATATATGTTTTATTTTTTGCCTCAATGATCTGTCTAACACTGTCAGTGGAGTGCTGGAGTCTCCCAGTATTATTGTGTGGAAATCTGTGTCTCTTTGGAGGTCTCTAAGAACTTGCTTTATAAGTCTGGATGCTCAGGTGTTGAATGCATATATATTTAGAATAGTTAGGTCTTCCTGTTGAATTGAAACCTTTACCATTATGTAATGCCCTTCTTTGCCTTTTTTGATTTTTGTTGGTTTGAAATCTCCTTTGTCTGAATTAAGGACTGCAATGCTTGCATTTTCTGTTTTCCATTTGCTTGGTATATTTTCCTCCATCCCTTTATTTTGAGCCTATGAGTGTCCTCACATGTGAAATGGATCTCTTGAGTACAGCATACCATTGAGTCTTGCTTCTTTATCCAGCTTGCCACTCTGCACCTTTTAAGTGGAGCATTTTGCCTATTTACATGAAAGATTAGCATTGATATTTGTGGATTTGATCCTGCTATTGTGCTTCTGGTGAGTTCGATCCTGCCATTGTGCTTCTGGCTTCTATTATGTTGGCCTGTTTGTGCAGTTGCTGTACACTAACACTGCTCTGTGTGTTTGAGTGTGTTTTTCTATTAGCTGGTAGCAGTCTTTCCTTTCTGTTTTTAGTGCTCCTTTCAAGATTTCTTGCAAGGCAGGTCTGGTAGTAATAAATTCCCTCAACATTTGCTTGTCTGAAAAGGATCTTATATCTCCTTCACTTAGGAAGCTTTGTTGGGCTGGATGTGAAATTCTTGATTGAATTTTTTTTTTTTTTTTTTTTTTAGGAATGTTGCCTATAGGCCCCAAATGACTTCAGACTTGTAAGGTTTCAACTAGCAGGTTCTCTGTTAGTCTGATGGGGTTCCCTTTGTAGATGCCCTGCCCTTTTCTGCTAACTGACTTTAACATTCTTTCTTTCATTTCAACCTTAGAATTTCTGACAATTATGTGTCCTGGAAATAATCTTCTTATGTAGAATCTTGCAGGAGTTCTCTGTATTTTCTGAATTTGACTTTTGACCTCTCTAGCAAGGTTAGGAAAGTTTTCATGGATGATATTCTGAAATACGTTTTCCAAATTGTTTGCTATCTCCCGCTCTCTTTTAGAGATAACAGTGATTTGTAGATTTGGTCTTTTTACATAATCCCATATTTCTCAGAAAGATGCAAGTCAGCAATCACTCAGTGCAATCATCCCAGGATGAGGGGCTTGTGCTGTGTGCCCAAGCTAAGGGTTCTCTGGTAATGAACAGTAATGATGTGGGAGTCATGGGGGACAGACTTGCCTCTTCTCCTTGGGTCCACAGCAGCTTGTTGGAGGTGTGGATAAAGCTCTTAGGTCTTTGCTCCTTCGTTAGTCAGAAAGTGGCAAGAGCAATTCTATCGCAGAGGCAGTGGCAGAAAGGCTTTCAGTTGCTCCTGGAGGCTCTGCCTGGGGAGTTGCTGAGTTGTTACTGGATCAATATCTCTGGCAGGGAATGGCTAGAGGCCCAGGTCTGGAGGACCTGCCTGATGAGGAGAAGTTGGAACCAGGCAGTTATGTGACAGTCCAGCCACTTTTTCTTAGAACTGCTGCAGTATGCTTGGAACCTGCTCCAGCCCCTAGTCACCTCAGATTTTCCAGTTTCTGGAAATCTCACCAGTGAAGGCTGTGAAACAGCAAAGTTGGCAGTCTGTTCTTCCCTCTGGGAGCTCTCCATTAGGGAGATATGGGCCTGTTGCTAGCCCAAACACACCTGTAGGAGGTGGCTGAAGACCTCAGTTGGGAGGTCCCACCCAGTGAGTAGAAACAGATTCAGGGATCCACTTTAAAAAGCAGTCTGGAGAGAGATCCAAGATGGCCTATTAGCAACAGCTCAGGAATGTAGCTCCCAGTGAAAGTGCAGAGAACGAGTGGACGTCGCACTTTCCAACGAATTTTTGTTGCCCACAGACCGGGAGATTCCCAGCAGATGAACCACACAGGTCGCCAGCACGACTGTTTTGGCCAGCGTGGCTGTTTTGCCAGTGCCCCAGTGCGGCGCTTCCCGGTGCAGAGTATACGGGACAGACGGGCTCGGCTGGTCTCATCCCCACAAGGAAAACAGCAATTGGAACCGCTGAGGACTGGGAGTTTCACAGCAAGCACAGCGAACCCGGGAAGGTCCGGCTCTGTGGGGGATGGGCATCCACCAAAGGAAAACTAAGAAACAGAAAAAATTTATCACCGGCTGGAGAGAGATCCAAGATGGCCGTGTAGCAGCAGCTCAGG